>CAUYQV010183014.1:0-36716 GCA_963574575.1 Galagoides demidoff
TGCAGAAGATTTTAGTTTGATCAGATCCCAGTAATGTATGTTTGGTGTTGCTTCAATTGCCTGGGGGTTCCTCCTCATAAATTAAAGTCCCTAATATCATCAATCAGAAATGACAAAGGCAAAATAACAACAGAAACCTCAGAAATTCAAAGAATCCTTAATGAATACTAAAAAAAACTTTGTTCTCAGAAATATGAAAATCTGAAAGAAATTGACCAATATTTGGAAGCATGCCAACTTCCTAGACTCAATCAGAAAGAATTAGAAACACTGAATAGACCTATATCAAGTACTGAAATAGAATCAACTATACAAAATCTCCTAAAAAAGAAGAGTCTGGGACAAGGTGGCTTCACATCAGAATTCTACCAAACCTTTAAAGAGGAACTAGTACCTATATTACTTAAGCTTTTCCAAAACATTGAAAAAGAAGGAATACTTCCCAACATATTCTATGAAGCAAATATCACCCTGATCCCCAAACCAGGTAAAGACCGAACAAGAAAAGAAAATTATAGACCAGTATCTTGAATGAACATAGATGTAAAAATATTCAATAAGGTCCTAGGAAGCAGAATCCAGCAACATATCAAATTATACACCATGACCAAGTGGGTTTATGCCAGGGTCTCAAGGTTGGTTCATTTACATAAATCTACAAATATAATACATCACATAAACAAACTAAAAATTAAAGACCATATGATTCTCTCAATAGATGCAGAAAAAGCTTTTGATAATATCCAGCATCCTTTCATGATCAGAACACTGAAAGAGGCCATCTACAGCAAACCCATAGCCAATATCATATTGAATGGAGCAAAGTTGAAAACAGACTGTCTCCACTGCTTTTTAACATTGTAATGGAAGTCTTTGCCATCATAATCAGGCAAGAGAAGGTGATCAAGGATATACAAATAGGGTCAGAGGAGATCAAACTTTCACTCTTTGCAGATGATATGATTTTATACCTGGAAAACCCCAGGGACTCAACTACAAAACTCTTAGAAGTGATCAAGGAATACAGTAGTGTCTCAGGATACAAAATCAATACTCACAAATCAGTAGCTTTTATATATACCAGTAATAGTCAAGCTGAAAAAAAACAGTCAAGGACTCTATTTCCTTTACAGTTATGCCAAAGAAGATGAAATATTTGGGAATTTACCTAACAAAGGATGTGAAAGATCTCTATAAAGAGAATTATGAAACTCTGAGAAAAGAAATAGCTGAAGATGTTAACAAATGGAAAAACATACCATGCTCATGCCTGGGAAGAATCAACATTGTTAAAATGTCCATATTACCCAAAGCAATTTATGAATTTAATGCAATCTCTATCAAAGCATCACTGTCATACTTTAAAGATCTGGAAAAAATAGTACTTTGTTTAATAAGGAACCAGAAAAAACCTCGAATAGCCAAGACATTACTCAGAAATAAAAACAAATCAGGAGGCATCATGCTACCAGGCTTCAAACTATACTATAAATCTATAGTGATCAAAACAGCATGGTATTGGCACAAAAATAGAGAGGTAGATGTATGGAAAAGAATTGAAAACTCAGAGATGAACCCAGACACTTATTATCATTTGATCTTTGATAAGTCCATCAAAAATATAAACTAGGGGAAAGATTCCCTATTTAACAAATGGAGCTGGGAGAATTGGCTGGTGACTTGTAGAAAATTGACTTATTTTTAAGTTTACTGATCCTTTTTTCTCCCAGCTCAAACCTACTTTTTAATTTTTTTTTTTTTTTTTTGCAGTTTTTGGTTGGGGCTGGTTTGAACCTGCCACCTCTGTTGTGCGGGGCTGATGTCTTACTCCTTTGAGCCACAGGCACCGCCCGCTTTTGAATTTTTCATCTAGTGAATTTTTAAAATTTAGTTATTGTACTTTTCAACTCCAGAATTTCTATTTGGTTCAATTTTGTAATTTCTGCTTTTCTGTGCTTGATGAGACATTGTTTTTAAAATTTCCTTCAGTTTTTCAGACATTGTTTTCTTTACTTCTTTCAGTAGATTTTAAAAAGCAGATTTAGAGTCTTTGTCTAATGAATCCAATGCCTGGGCTTCAGGAGTAATTTCAATTGGTTGCTTTTTTTTTTTCTCCTGAGTGGGAGCTATATTTATTTCTTTATATTCATTATAATTTACCATATTTTACCTCCTTTTCTGTATTTAAAATGCTCTGCAACAACAGTGGAGCATTGGGACAATTTATGCCATCTATTTCTAATGTGGTCAAGTTTAGTAAACTCTAGTTGTTTAAGAACTTACACATTTAATCTATATATTTAAATTTGTATGTGTAGAGGTTACAACACAGATTGTTATAATAAAAATGTTATTTCAATTACTACTTTCTTGTTAAGAATTTGTAATTTTTTTTTGATTTCTCATTTTTTTTTCTTTTTTTGAGATAGAGTCTCCCTCTGCTGCCATGGGTAGAGTGTCATGGTGTCATAGCTCACAGTAACCTCAAACTCTAGGGCTCAAGCAATCCTCTTCCCTCAGCTTTCAGAGTAGCTGGAACTATAGATACCCACAATACTCAGCTAATTTTTCTATTTTTATTTTATTTTTTTTAAGTACAGACAGAGTCTCACTCTTAGTGAGGCTGGTCTTGAACTCTTGAGTTCAAACAATTTACCTGCCTTGACTTCCTAGAGTGGTAGGAGTACAGATTTAAGCCGCTGTGCCTGGCCCTCTCATTTTTTTTCATGATTAAGTTACATTTTTGTTCATCTAGTTTGTTATTTTTTCTGAAAATGATAATTTTGAAGTCTAATTTTGTTATTTTTTCTGAAAATGATAATTTTGAAGTCTAATTTTCTATTTTCTGCTTTATTAAGTTCTGATCTTATCTATGTGTTTCTTTTCTCATGGCTTCATTTGGTTTATCTTTTTCTTATTCTGCCTCTGTGAGTTGCAAATTTACTTTATTTACTTCTATCTTTAACTTTTTATTGATCAAAGTAATAAAGGATATGGATTTTATTCCGATCACAGCTTTAAATATATCTCACAGATCTTCATTTGTAGTATTTTAACTATGGTATTTTGAAAAAAAATCTGCTTCTTGGTTTATACTGCCCTTATTTCAGAGGAAATTTTCAGTAAAAAGATTATGTAATTTCTGGATGACTGGGTAGTACCAGTAGCTCAGTGAGTAGGGTGCTGGCCACATACGCCAAGGTTGGCAGGTTCAAACCTGGCCCAGGCTAGCTAAAACAATGACATTGCAACAACAACAACAAAATAGCCAGGCCTTGTGGTGGGCGCTTGTAGTCCCAACTACTTGGGAAACTGAGGCAAAAGAATCACCTAAGCCCAAGAGTTTGAGGTTGCTGTGAGCTGTGATGCCACAGCACTCTAACAAGGGCAATAGCTTGAGACTCTGTCTCAAAAAAGTAATAGTAATAATTTCTGCATGGTAAGACAATTTTACTTTAAAAAAATTCTTTATATTTTTCCTCTGGTATCTGTGAATGTTACTTTAATATTTCTATTTTATTAAAGTTACCAATATATTCCTTGTGACTTAATATATAGTAATTTGTAATTGTTTCATGAGTGCTTGAGAAAATGGTGCATTTTCTTTTATAAACATGTAAAATTTGATACATATCCATTATTATGTTGCTTAGATTACTCATATCCATACCCTTCTACTTAATCTCTTTGTTACTGGGTATGGCTTATTACATTTTCCTGTTATTAGTATGTTTGTAACTTTTTGCCCTCTACAGGCTAGCATCTTTTTTTTTTTTAATTGGAGATTCATTGAGGGTACAAGATGTGTCACACACTGAGACCCACCCGTCTCCCTCCTTTCCTCTCTCTGCTCTTCCTTTCCTCACCTCCTTCCTCCTTCTCTCTCTCTGCTCTCTGATGTCCCCAACCCCCACCATGTCATAATTGTCATTAATTTTCCTCAAATCAAGATTGAATACATAGGATTCATGCTTCTCCATTCTTGTTTTACTAAGTGTTCCACTTCCATTCAGGGTAATACAAATGCTATGAAGTCTCCATTGTTTTAAATGGCTGAGTAATATTCCATGGTATACACGGACCACAGCTTGTTAATCCATTCCTGGGTTGGGGGGCATTTAGGCTGTTTCCACATTTTGGCAATTGTAAATTGAGCTGCAATAAACAGTCTTATGTAAGTGTCCTTATGCCCAATAATAGGATTGCAGGATCAAATGGGAGGTCTAGCTTGAGTTCTTTGAGGTTTCTCCGTACTTCCTTCCAAAAAGGTTGTATTAGTTTACAGTCCCACCAGCAGTGTAAAAGTGTTCCTTTCTCTCCACATGCGCTCCAGCATGTGCAGTTTTGAGATTCTGTGATGTGGGCCATTGGGGGGTTAGATGATATCTCAGGATGATTTTGATTTGCATTTCTTTAATAATTAAGGATGATGAGCATTTTTTCATGTTTGCTAGCCGTTCATCTGTCTTCTTGAGAGAAGGTTCTGTTCATCTCTCTTCCCCATTGATATATGGGATTATTGGCTTTTTTTTCATGTGGATTAATTTAAGTTCTCTATAAATCCTAGTTATTAAGCTTTTGTCCGATTCAAACTATGCAAAGGTCCTTTCCTAATGTGTGGTTGTCTATTTGCTTTGGTTGTGGTCTCCTTGCTATACAGAAGCAAAGGCTAGCATCTTATTTGATATTGCATAGACGTTGCATTAATATTTGCATAGATGCTCAATGTTGTTACTTTGTATTTTGAATTGTGACATTTAGTTCAGAAGAGAGCCTTCTTTTTTACATTGAATGGTTTTATTTTTGGCATAAATTTTATTTCATTATCACTATCATCCCTGATTTGTTATTGTTTTTATTTATCCGATCCTTGCCCAACTCTTAGTTTCCCAACATCATTTGCTTTAATAGATCTCTTGAATTTGTATGTTAGTTATCTTTGGTAGTTAAATTACCTTCTGGAAGGTTTCCCCCAAATGGCTTGTAAGTACAGAATTTTCTATACTTTTGCATGATTAAAGATTTTTTTCTGTATGTTGATACTTGAAGGACAGCCAGCTGGATATAAAATATTTTATTTGTCCCTTTATTACGTGATTTTCTTGAAATTGCCTTTCTAATGTTACCTTGCTTTATATATTGCTTTTGAGAAGTATGATGGCATTCTAATTCATGGTCTCTTTTGTAAGTTATTTGATCTTTCTTTTAACATGGAGGCCTTGAGAATTTTTTCTTTATACTTAAATCTAATAGAGTTACTAAGAAATATCTTAGAATTTATTATTGCATGTCAATTTTTTCTTGTCCTCTGTGAGCCCTTTCAATGTCTACATTAATTTAGGTAATTAAAAAAGAATAAACATTTGAGGAGAATTTTAAGGTTACAGAAAAATAGATTAGAAAGTAATCTATTGCTTTATATGCCCTCTCCCCCCAACAATTTCTCTTGTCATTAATATACTTTAATATTTTAGTGTGGGACATTCGTTACAATTGATAAACCAATAATGATGCATTATCATTAAACCCAAATTCATATTTATAATGGAGTTAACTTTTGAGGTTTTGACAGTTGCATACTGTGTATCCACCACAACAGAATTAAACAGAATAATTTCACTGCCCTAGATACATTTTGTGCTATACCTATTCCTCTTTTCTACTCCCAAGACCTGACCATCATCAATATACTTACTGTATCTGTAGTTTTTTTTCCCCAGAGTTGTGCATTTTTTACTTTTAGAAATTTTCCTTCTATTATAATTTAAAATTATTTTACATTGTTAATTTTTCTCCTTCAAGAACTTCAGTTGTATACATATTACTTCTTGCTCTTCCATTTTCTCTTTGAAACATTTTATTTATTTCTTTATTTCACCTTTTATTTTCTTAGTTGATTTCCTCCTTTTCTTCAATATCCCTTATAATATTCATTCAAATATTTTCCCCCTTGGTTTCAGAAACTAATTTAGACTTTTTTCAAAGTGATTTTTTTTTCCCTTAACATTTATTTTTGGATTAAAATCAACTCTTGTTTTATTAGTTTGCTTCTTTTTATTCCTTGGTCAACTTCTGCTCTTAGTTTTGAAATTTGTAATTCAAAGTATTCTTTCATGTTCCCAAATACTTGTTTGAACATGGTTAAAGGCTGAGAGTTTAGCCTTTTTGTATCTGTACCAAAGTTGGTTTGTTTTATTTTACTTTTTACTGATATTTTTGAGAAAGTGGAAGTAGGAGAATGGGAATTTGACATCTATTCTACTCACAGGTCATTTGAAGTTTGGTCATCATTTCTCTTTTAGTTATGAGGAGGTGAGTTCTGGGCAGCTTTGTTCTTTTCTCACTATTTATTCTTTCTTGAGAATAAATTGAGTGTTATATGGCCACCATTTCCTAGATACCCAGAATTCTCCTTTCACATTACCTGGTACTTTTTGCCATGGGTCAAATTATTCGTGATGTGCTTCTTAAAAGGAAAGACCTACTTTCCTTGATAAAATAAAACTTTGTTCCTTGAGTATTATAATTAGAGGAAAGGCTTCATGTGGAACGTTCTGTTGTACCATCAAATCATATCACCATTTTGACCTTCAGGGAGTAATCTTTAATTGGGAATATTTTACTGTTTCTGCTAACCTACCTTGCTGGCTCAAAGGAAAGAGTCTCATTCTTCCTTTTAACACTATTGGATAAATGTCTCACTAGAGCCCTCGTTTATTACATATGTTCTTAAAATTAAGGCTATGTGTGAGCTTTAGGCAGTGATATTCTGAAATGATATGCAACTTTTTTTTTTTGTTCAACCAAATGCAACATATGGACATTATTTGACTACTGTGCTGAAAAAAATTGTTGTAAAAGACCTTCTTGGTGCAATTATGGAAATGTGGATATGGAATTGAATTAGGTGATACTTAAGAATTTCCCTTGTCAGTTTTTATAGAAGAGGTATTAGATATTGGGATACGGTAGAAAATGTCCTTAATTTTTAAGTGATGAATGCTGAAGTATGTAGTGAAAAAAAGATATTTCTAGTCTATTCTATTGTAGAATATTTAATCAAATATGACAAAATATTAATTGTTGCTAAATAAAATTAATGAATACATCTTTAGCATCAGAGGTTTTTTTTCCCAGAGTAAGATGAGGGTACAAATGATTAGGTGACAATGTTTGCATTTGTTAAGTAATGTTCCTGATGCAGTTGTGTCTTGCACCCACGAGTTGTGTCATATACTCTTGCATTGTGCCCATTAGGTGAGAATACATCCCTCCCCTTCCCTCCTCCCCTTTTTTCTTCCCCTTCCTTCCTGCCCTATCTCCCCTCCTCTCCTCCAGCCTGAATTAAATTGAGTTCTCATATGTGGGCATGTATTAATTCATCTATCGGCTTCATATTAGCATTGAATACATTTGATACTTGCTTTTTCAATCTTATGATACTTTTATTAAAGAAAGTGTTCTCCAATTCTATCTAGGTTAGTAAACAGGATGTAACATCTCCATATTTTTTATAGCTGAATAGTATTCCATGGTATACATAATACCTCAGTTTGTAAATCCTTTCATGGGTTGATGAGCACTTGGGTTGATTCCACATCTTAGCAATTGTGAATTGAGCTGCAATAAACATTCTAGCATCAGAATTCTTGAATGCTGTGATTTTCCATTTTTGATTGAACATAACAAAAAAGTTTTACAGTTGTGCACTTGTGTGGTTGGGGGGAGATAAAATACATGGCTTGTTATAATATGTTTTTTAGCTTCTTAAGGAAAGCATCTGAACAAAGAAGGGCCCAGAGTCCCTGACTTGTTCTAACACAAGTATAAGGTGAGTATATTTCAGTGAGGCTGCACCAAAATCTTTCCACCAGGTAACATGATTTATATGATAGCCTGCAGCTTACTTCTATCCCAATGAATCCTTCCTGTTCAGCTCTAAATCTCCTCACGTATTCTTCACTCTATTAATGGGGCCTACTCCTGTTTTGTGAGTAGCAGCCCTAGGAAGTCAATGAAAAATAGAAATTGCTCCTGTTCTAAGACTTGTGTCTGATTTCTGGTGGTGAGATGGTTTAGAGTGTTCACCCCACATTCCAACAAAACAACGTCTGTGCCAAAAGTGGCTCTACTACCACAGGTACAAAAATAAGTAACTAATATCTGAATTACTCAATAACATAATATAATGAACACTTGGTATGTGAAGGACATACTATGTGGTCTTGCATTTCCTGCTAACAGGATAACCAGTTGTCTTAGTTTACCTGACCAAGGAGTTTTACACGATGCAAGGATTTTCAGTGCTAAAACAGAGAATGTTGGGACCCTACTTCATATAGTTGTCTGGTAGATCCATATTTGTTTTTGCATCCCAAAAACCCTGAAGGGTGTTGGAAAAGAATAGTGTTTTAATAAATAGACACTCAATGGAAACATAAATAATTTATTATTGTGGCTCAGAGAGGGAACAAAAGGAAAACTGGGCAGGAATTTCATAATTGGCAGATACAGCCTGACAATGGAATTAGGTTCGCCTCTATGACTGCTAAGTGATCTGAGAAACCGTCCTCTGAGGCTCTGCTCTTATTTTATTTCTTACCCTGTCTAAGCCTAACCTGTATTTACAAGGGCTTAGAAGGAAGCTTTTATCACAGAAGGTATGGCTCTATTTCAACCTGAGTTTCAATAAGAGCTTTCTATTTATTTCACAATATATTTAATTACATCAAATAAATGAAATTTGTATTAAATCCTCTATGGAAAAAGAAAAAAAATTAAATGTCAAGTAAATATTTGCAGTCATTTAAATGCATTTGAGTAATTGCTAAATATATTTTAAATTATGTCTTATTAAATGAAAAACGTTAGAAAAATAAAAATTCAAGAAATCCTGGACATAATTGCTAACTGGTACTCTATTTACAACAGGCTTCTGATAACATTCATATTATTTACAATTCACTTTGCTCACAGAGATGGTATTATCTTGCATCCTCATATTTATTGATCAGTACAAACAGCGGTACTGGTATGTGACCAAGAATGATTAAATGGGCTTTTGGTTTTGAATTTCTCGGTGATCTTATTTTTTTCTTCTTGAATAATGGTATGTGCATACTTTGTCATGACTGTGTGCCTTGCATAATGATAAGAGTAAATGAGATATGTTTCAGAATTTTGAGTTGAAACAAAAAGTCTGTTTAAACGCTTTTGTTTTGAAATTCCGATTTGAATCAAAATAATTTATATTTAAGAACTAGCATCTAGAAATGAATTCATTTTTTTTTTACAGTAGCAGTTCTACCTTTATTTATTATTTTTTATTCACAGATAAGGCTAGATTTTGAGACAGGCGTTTTTCTAGTAATTAAGCAGCATGATATTGGTATTAAAAGTGAGACTACAGCTGTGCTGTTAGAAACTCTCTGAAAGCCTGAAGATGTCCATGGGGCACAGATGGTGTTCAGTAATTTAATCTGTAATCTACAAACAATTATGTATATTCTTTTTTAAAATTTTTATTTTTTTATTTCAAATTAATATGAGAGCACAAATTTTTAGATTACATTGTTCTCCATTCCCTGGTGAAGTTCTAGTTGTAAAAGAGCCCCTCACCCAAGGGGCGTGTTATCCATTCTCTCAATGTGCACAACAGGTGAGATCCCACCACATGCCTTCCCTTCTTTTGCCAATCATCCTTTGCTTCCCTCCTTCCTCCTTTCCATTTGCCCCCATACTAGACTATATTTGTATTTTATTATTCATACTTATATATTGGGTTCTTCTTAGTATTGAGTACAATGGATATTTGTTTTTTCATTCTTGTGATACTTTACTAAGAAGAATGTGTTTTAGCTCCATCCAGGTAAATGTAAAAGATCTAAAGTCTCCATCTTTTTAATGGCTGAATAGTATCCCAGGGTATACATGTACAACAGTTTGTTGATCCATTCATGGATTGATGGGCATTTGGGTTGCTTCCATGACTTGACAATTATGAATTGAGCTGCAGTAAACATTCTGGTGCAAATGTCTTTGGGGTAAAGTGATTTTGTTATTCTGGGTGGATGCTTAGTAATGGCATTGAAGGTCAAATGGAAGTCCTACTTTTAGGTCTTTGAGGATTCTCCATACTTGTTTCCAAAAAGGCTGTATTAATTTGCAATCCCACCAGCAGTGCAGAAGTATTCCCTTCTCTCTGTAACCACGCCAGCATCTGCAGTTTTGGGACTTCACAATGTTGGCTAATCTTAAAGGGGTTAGGTGATATCTTAGAGTGGTTTTAATTTGCATTTCTCTGATGATTAAAGATGATGAATTTTTTTCATGTGTTTGCTGGCCATTTGTCTGTCATCCTTGGATAGGTTTCTGTTCAAGTCTCTTGTCCACTTATAGAGGGAATTGTTTGATCTTTTCTTATTGTTTAATTTGATTTCTCTGTAGGTGCTAGTTATCAGGCCTTTATCCAGAGAGAATCAATTTTTGCCAGTGGTGAGAGGTGTATGTCCAGTTTCAGTGTTCTACATGTGGATAACCAGTTCTCCCAGAACCATTTGTTAAATATAGATTCTTTTCCCGCTGCATGTTTTTGTTAGGCTTGTCAATGATTAAATGACAATAGATGGCTAAGTTCATCTCTAGATTCTCTTTTCTAGTCAATGGATCTATGTCTCTATTTTTGTGCCAATACCATACTTTTTTGATCACTATAGACTTGTATAACCTGATATCTGGCAACGTGATGCCTCTAGATTTGCTTTTATTTCTAAGAACTATATTTGCTATTTGAGTTTTTTCTGGTTCTATATGAATCAAAATATTTCATTGTCTGAATTCTAATGATACCATGAATAGTACTTACACATTTTACCCTAGATTGTAATTATTTATTTTCTTTCCCTTAAATAAGTGAATGGACGTATGTCAATAGTTTGAATGCCTAAGCTACTGATTTATAAATCATAAAACCTAATCAGATTATAAACTAAGTTGTGTCTTCCTCCCACAAATTTGTATGTTGATGGCCTAAACCTCAGTACCTGAGAATGTGACTATACTTGGAGACATGGACTTTTTAAAAGGGTAATTAAGTTAAAATGAAGCATTAAGGTGGGCTCTAGTCAACCTGATTGGTTTTCTTCTAAGAAGAGGAAATTTGGATACACAGATCAACACCAGGTATGCACCTGCCCAGAGAAAATCTC
Organism: Galagoides demidoff; assembly: GCA_963574575.1. Lineage (NCBI taxonomy): Eukaryota > Metazoa > Chordata > Mammalia > Primates > Galagidae > Galagoides > Galagoides demidoff. Next base: position 11,208 of record CAUYQV010183014.1, read on the forward strand.
CTATGAGGACATAGAGATTAGGTGGCCATTCACAAGCCAAGAAGGGATCCTCCAAGGAGATCAAACCTGCTGACACCTTAATCTTAGATTTCTAGCTACCAGAACTGGAACTGGTAAAAATAAATATCTGTTGTTTCAGCCACTCTATGGTTTATGGTTTTCTATTATAGCTGGCCAAAATGGCTAATGCATAACATTTTCTTAACTGTTGGCCAGCTGTTTCATGGGTAGCTTTGCTTTCTGCATGACTAGTTAAAAAGCTTCTATTGCTTTACACCATGGCCAGATTTAAACATGTGGGCATCTGAGAATGTCTAGGAACTTGGTGTTCCTTCAAATCAATATTATCTGAGTGTAACTAACATTTATTTGAGGTAAGGCTCACTATTTGGGGAAGGGCAAAAGGAGAGAAGAAAGAATAAACATAGCGATCTTTGCTGCTTACATAAGTCTATCCCCAACTCTGAATTGGCATAGAACACTTAGAAACAAAGTACAGTGGTCTTACAATTTATCACTCCATTCTGAGAAGGCAATTTGGTGGCTGCTACTGTTACTTTAATATATCCCTGTGATGGTTTTTTTCATGTTTTTCATGTATTTATTTGGTTATTCCACAGTCACTAGTTATTCAATCAAACACTACTCTAGGTGTTACCAACAAGGTATTTTGAAGATGAGAAAAAAGTATATTATCAGTTGACTTTATTTAAAGGAAATTATGCCAGATAATGTGCATGTCCTAATTTAATTAGTTGAATGGTTTCTAAACCAGAGCTAAGTCTTCTCCAAAAGAAAAAAACAGTAAAACAACTTCCATGTGTGACCAGAAGCTTGAGCCTTTCTCTGAAGGGACTGTTCTATGGAATTTGGTTTTGTCTATTTGGCCCTCGTAACCATGTAAGCCAATTCTTTGCAATAAACTTTTAATATATATATCATCTACTGGTTCTGTTTCTCTGGTTGAACCTTAGATGATATAGGTTTTGGTACTGGAAGTGGTTTTGGAGGAACAAAAAGATGAGTTTTCTAAACTATTCTTAGTTTTCTAGAAATAATTCTCTAATCTAATTAGTTGCACTTATGATTCCATTTTCAGTGGTGAAGAGGGCATTGGTTGCTGGTGGCAAAAAAGATATGCAAAATATTAGAATAATCCTAATTAAGTACTGATGGAAGGCAAATTTCGGGGTGATCCTGTATTGGCTACCTTAGAATATTTTATCAAACTAAATAGTATTTAGGATTACTCATTGCTCCTAACTCCTCTGGAGAAAGTGGGGAAAGAGATAAATTCAGGGCTGTGAATTCCTAGTTCAAGTTTCACATAAATAATATAAAATATTGTATATCTATTCTGAACAAAACTCTTACCTCTGGAAGCTACAGGGCTGAGATTTCTGAAAACCAAACCCATATCATTTGCAAGGGGTTGATTTATAACAACACCAGCTGAATTCCCAGCATTTCAAGGTGTCTTCTACGAAAGTTAAGGGATCAACAGAGAAGAAATGGGATCCTGAAAATTAGAATGAAGACCTATGTGCATCTGGCAGTGAGGCTGGAGACTTTGAACATCTAACTTCTGCCAAGTGTTGTTCTCTGCCAGCAGAGGCAGCTCTTAAACCCCTACTTGGAAAGATTAACCTTCCTCTGTGTGAAAAATCTGTAACCGCATGTTATTCTTCTCAAGACCTACTCCTACTACCCCTCTTTGTTTACAGCCCTAGATTATTATTGCTGCTATAAGAAATTATTATAAACTCGGTGGTTTAAATCAAATAAATGTATTATCTTAGAGTTCTCTAAATTGTAAATTCAATGTAGGTCTCACTTAACTAAAATTAAGACCCTGGCAAAGCTGAGTTCTTATCTTGAGGCTTTAGAGGAGAATGTTCCCCTACTTTTTTCAGCCTCTCGAGGCCACCCACACTTGTTGACTTAATTACACCTTCCTCCATCTTCAAGGCCAGGAGCAGTGAACTGACTTCTTCCTCTACTGATTTTTTTTTTTAACGATATCTGGAAAAGTTCCTTCACTTAAAGATGTGTGATTACATTGGGTCCTTAGCCTTAATTATATCTTCAAAGTCCTCTATAAACTAACATATTTATGGACTCCAGGTTTAAGGATGTGGATATCATTGGGGAAGGAGTATCATTCTGCCTATCAAATCCCTGTGGAGCTGGGGGTCTGATTTCCCATCCCAAGCTGAGCAATCATTTCTTAATCTAGTTACATTTTTGTAAAATTTATAGTAAAAATTTTACACTTTTACAGAAAAGCATAGAGTAAGGAAAATACACAAAATATAACTGAATACCTAAGTGAATTATTAAAAGAAAGTATCTCTAAGAAAACTTAAATCAGTTTTCTAGAAGCCCATTTATGATACTTCTAATCACTATTGCCTTCCTTTCCCCAGAGGTATCCAATGTCACCAAAGATAAGATTTATCACTGTCTAAAAGTTACATAAATTGAAACTTACAGGATGTATTATTTGCTTCTGTCCTCTGTTTGAACTCAATGTTATCTGGGTGAGATTTGTTAATTTAACTCATTTGTTAAAATGAGTTTATTTTTTGGTATAGTATTCTACTATATAAAATTTTAAGCTACTATACTACAAATAAGGAGTTAGCAAAGTTTTTCTATAAATGGCAAATAATAGGTATTTTAGGCATTAGGAGACATACCTTTTTTGCTGCAATTGCTTATCTCTGACATGGAGCATGATAGTAGCTATAGAAAATATAATGTAAGTGAAAAGGTGTGACTGTGTTCCAAATATTTACAAAGTAAAAAATGGGTGGATTACCTTCATGGATAACCCTTAAACATTTAGTGCTATCATGAGTAAAGTGATGCACTTTTTTGTACATGTCTTTTAGAATATACTCACTCACACACACACACACAGGCATGCATGCACAATTTTGTCAGACACTGAGCAAGGAATAAATTGCTTTGTCAGCTTTAGTAGATACTTACCAGTTTTTCAAAGTGATTTTGAGGACCAGAGTAGATGTTACCTATTCTTTTTAACACTTGAACTTTTCAGTTAGTAAAATTTTAGTCATTTTGGTGGGTATGTTGTGGTATTTCCCTAAGGTAACATTTTTCTGATGTCAGCTGGGAAAATTAGAGTGAATTTTAACATTTGAACATATAAATTATACTGAGTATTCTTGTGGGTTTAAATTACTTTTACGTAAAATATTATGTGAAATGAAAGTCAAGAAATTTAAGTATTGGAATTAAAAGTATCACTGGAATTTGACTTGGCATTAAGAACAATAGGGTTTAAAAGTAAATAAAGGAATGAAAAGCTGTTAAATGACTTTTACCTGAAAATTTTTAGGTATTCTCTACAGCAAAGAGTTATAGATTTGCAGCTAAATCTAGATTTATAGTAGTTAATGTAGAATAGGTTATAACACAAACTGTATTACATTGAATAAATCACTTGATAGCATTATTGAAAGGTATAATTAATGTATGCCCATTCTATCCTACATGACTTTTATGGGAAGAAAACGTGATTGTATTAGTGATAATTTAAAAATATTTAGAGAGAGTTAAACTTTGTTAAGATGTTTGTTTATTCAAGACACCAAATTTAACTAAAAGAATCTCCCAGGGTTCACCCAGTTCACATCCATCTGTAAAAGTGGTTGAAGAAGTTCTTTAAATCAAACCCTTGTGACTGTTATCCTACCAAGAAGTGGAGTTTTGCCATTTTTCTATTTCTTTTTTATAAATAAAGTAAAAAAAGTTGGTAAGAATAGTTAATGTTTGAGACTAAAGGAGTACTTCTATTCTAGTTTGGGTTCATCTTTTCCCAGGTGCTAATAATTCTTTTCTGTTTTTTATTTTCAATGGGATCTGATGCTTCCTTGCTTCATTGCTTTATATATTCTTTGTGAGTTATTCCCAGACTCTTCTAATGTTATCATCTGAAGTCCAAATCTTTATGATTTAATTTCCATGAAATTGTGATTCTTTCATTGAGATCTGCATAGTGACTGATATTATTATGCTTTTAAAAAAAGAATGGATTTTTTTCTCCCAAATTTCTTTGTGTATGTTGGCTATCCAACGTAAGCTATTGGAAAAGTTTACCCCTTTCAACAATAATTTTTTCTTTATCAACTAACATAATTGATTTGTCTCCCATGTGGAAAAAAAATGGATATCACAGTGCTTCCTCTGAAAAATAATTAAATATTCCTCAGCTCAGACACAGTTCACAGTAAGTTTGTTATTGATTATTTTATCCCCAATATTGTATACCCATTAAAAATAGGTTGTTAACTTTAAAGTGCTATGTAATCAATGTGAATGTGCTGAATGCCTCACTGAAGAGACACACAGCCTGGCTGAATGGATGAAAAAAATACAACCCAATTATCTGTTGTTCCCAGGAAACGTATCTAACCCACATGGACTCACAGACTCAAGGTGAAGGGATGGGAAAAATATTTAATGAAAATGGAAACCAAAAGAAATTAAGGATATCCCTTCTCATCAGATAAAATTGACTTCAAATCAATAGTAAAGACAGATAAAGATGATCATTATATTATGTATAATGGTAAAGAGAGCATTCAACAAGAAGACAACAATCCTGAATATCTATGCATCCATCCCAGGAGTGCCCAGATTCGTAAAAAAAAGGGATAAGCAGCAACATTGAAATTGCTTCAACACCCCACTAACAGAACTGGACAGATCATCTAAGCAAAAAATAAGCCTCAGACTTAAGTGGAACTCTAGAACAAATGGGCCTAACATACATTTACAGAATATTTTGCTCTAAAACTACTGAATATATATTCTTATCAGCCCATGGAATATTCTTCAATATTGGTTATGTCGTCGTCCACAAATTCAAAGAGATAGAAATTATTATCATGCATTTCCACATGACTGTGGAATAAAAGTAGAGAAAATCAATTCTATACAAGGTCATGGAAATTAAACAACCTGCTACTAATATTCAGTCAATAATGAAATTAAGATAGAAAGCACAAGATTCTTTGAATTAAATGAGAAAGGAGACAAAATCCACCCAAATCTATGTAATTAAGCAAAGGTAGCCTTAATAGGAAAATTCATAAGCTGGATACCTACATCAACTAGATACAAAGATCAAAAATTAAAAGTCTAATGACATGTCTCAAGAAACTAGAAAAGGTAGAACACACATAACCCAAAGCCAATAGAAGAAGAAAATGATAACAGAGGGCAGAGCAGAACTAAATAAAACTGAAAACAATAACAACAAAAATACAAAGGATCAATGAAATAAAAAACTAGTTCTTTGAAAAGTTAACCAAATTGATAGATCTCTTGTTAGACTAGCTACAGATAGAAGAGAGAGGACCCAAATAAACTCAGTCAGAAAGGAAAAAGGAGCTATGATAACTCATACCACAGAAATATCTCTGTGAATACTATGAAAATCTCTATGCACACAAGAACACAAAAGAGATAGACAAATTCCTGGCTACACACAATCTTTCAAGATTCAATCAGGAAGAATTAGCATTCTTGAATAGACCAATAATGAGGTATGAGATTGAAACAACAATAAAAATGTCTTTCAACATAAAAAGCCCTGGACTAAATGGGTTCACAGCCAAATTTCATCAGACTTAACAAAGAAGAGCTGGTGCCCATGCTGCAGGAGTCACCCCCTAACATGAAGAAGGTAGGAATCTCCCCCAATCCATTTTTCCAAGCCAGTATCTCATTGATACCAAAACCAGAAAAGGACATAAAAAAAGAAGAAAACTACAGACCAGTATCCCTTATGCATATAGATGTAAAAATCCTCAATAGCAAACTGAATTCAACCCCACATTAAAAAAAAAAATTCATCATTACCAGTGGGCTTCATCCTAGGGATTCAAGAATGGCACACATATGTAAATCAATAAATACAACTCACCACGTAAACAGAAGAAAAACGAAGCCATATGATCATCTCAATAGATGCTGAGAAAGCATTTGACAAAATTCAGCACCCTTTCATGAGATAAATTCTCGATAAACTAGGAATAGAACGCACATACCTCAAGATTTTAAAAGCCACGCATGACAAACCAACAGCTAACTCCAAAATAAGTGGTGAAAAGTTGAAAACATTTCCCTTAAGAATTGGAATAAGACAAGGGTGCCCCTGTCACCACTTCTATTTAGCATAGTGCTGGAAATCCTTGCCGGAGCAACCAGCCAAGAGAAAGAAAGAAAGGTTATCCAAATTGGGAAGCAGGAGGCAAAATTATTGCTTTTTTGCTGATGATATGATTTTATATATTGAAAAACTGAAAGATTCCACCCAGAGACTCCTGGAATTGATAAATAAATTAAGTGAAGTCTTGGGGTACAAAAACAATGTACACAAATCATTAGCATTTGTATGTAACAATAACAGTATAGCTAAACATCAAATCAAAGACTCAATACCGCTCACCATAGCTATAAAGAAAGTAAACTCCCTAGAAATATCATGGACCAAGAAAGTGAAAGATCTCATCGAAGAAAATTATTAAGCACTGAGGAGATAAATTGCAGATGACACAGATACTAATTTATAACATTTTTAATCTTATTTAACCTTGAAAAACTCATTTCTTTTTCTCTTTCTCCTTGCTATACTTTGATCCTTCTGTAAAACCCAAGAGAAAAAGTCATAGTGATGGATCCTAGACAAACAGAAAGAATGGAAAAACTTTTTCAATGTCCATTATCTTCAGATTTCCCCAAGTAAGTATTAGAAAATAAATTCAATTTTCAAAGTTTCTTGCTTTCCTTGCAGCTGCTAATTTTAGGCATCTTTAGAACACAAAGAAGCCTTAGTTGTGAGGTTTATAATCTTGTTCTTGCTTTTAAACTCACCCTTGTGAAGCATTCGAAATTTGTACAAGTTGGGCTTTTGGCTCCAAGAGGTCTGGACATTAAAGTCTAACTTGATCTCAATATGTAAAATTTCTCTTATGCCTAGTAAAAATTACACTCAGGGTCTGCTCTAATTACCTGCATTTTTAAGAGCCTAACATGGGATCCTCTCAGTAACACATCTCAACTGTACAACTTGACATCTCATTAACACTTACTTTATAACATATGGTGCTTGGGTGATCTGAGTTAATGTGGTTGCCAGTAAGGTGGTGAAGGTGGGTGTGGAGAGTCACATTTTCCTGGCACTTGACATTTTACTTTAAAGAAAATAGTTGTTGCATTTTCTGAGCATAGTAGATGATCATGAATGTAACAGAATCTCTGGCTGTAACAGTTTAGATAAATTACTGTGTTAATTTCTTGAGATTCAAGTTGAAACATGTCTTAAATCAATATGATAGAGCACAATATAATTTGATGAAGATTTGTAGTGTTTTGATACATTTATTACAGTGATGACTAGTATAATCAACTTCATTACCTGAAGATATACATGTAGTACTTATAATTATTTACAAAAACCTCACATTTTTTCTTCATGCCTTAGAATTGGATATTTTGACAACTTGCCAAAAGTTTTATTCTTGATATGTATAATGAAAAAATGTATTCAGTTATAGTCTATAACTTCCAAACTTTCTTATAATGAAAATATGCTCTAACTATGCTCTTTCTAAAACTTCAAAAATTTTGAATGAGTTTATTTTTATTTAACCTGAGATATGCCTTGCTTATGAAAGAAAAAAGAAAAATATGAAATGCTCATATCACCGGTTTTTAAAATTTAGGCCTAAAATTATAATAATTAACAATCTAAATGTTGAGGGGCTTTTACGTTTGCGAGTTATAAATTCTTTCCAGCTATTTGGCATGGTAAGTACTCCACGGTACTCTCTAGCCTGAGGTGACCAGATGGTAGAATTACAGGATTTGGAGCTCAAGAGGACCCAAAGATCATTTAATTTAATATCTTTGCAAAGATAAAAACCAAGCCTTAGAACTGTAGCTTGTATTTTTAAACACCAGTTTAGTCCTTTATGAAATAGCTTTAGGCAGACAACTCTGTCTGTAATGAGCAGAGACAACTGATTTGCTTAGCATGGTATTTAACATTCTACACAAACGAACATGGAACCCATCTGAAGAGTTATGGTACAGAGTACATTAAGACCTCCACTTTGTAAAGGATGTAATGACATTGCTATAGGTGATGATTTCTAATTTCCGAGGAAAGAGGAATCATTTCCTAACTATGATTGGTTTTCAGAAATGCGATGCAGGATCTCAAGGAGTAAATTCTGTGCAATATTATGATCCACCATGGACAAACAATAATTATATACCACTATTATGCTTTCTCATTCTTCCTCTTCACAGCTTTACCTGCCTAAAGTTCTGTAACTTCTTCTCATAAAGCATTTGAATTCCCTAATTTAACTTGTAAGCATCTCGGTTTTTCCAGTTGAGGACGGGTTTTGTAAAAATACACAGAATTTCAAAATAGCCTTTTGAACTCCAGAAATATTTAACTTAATCAGAATGGTGTCTTATTTTTGTGCAGAAGTTGTTCTTTTGAATAGATTATGATCTGGGGAGGAAGAAAAATAGACAGATGCTTCATGATGTCCCAAATTCTCAAAGACTCATGTAGTGTTTGGTAATATGGAAGTAAGAAAGGCCATCTCAGGAAATATCAAATTCTAGTAATTAGATAAATGAGTTTAAATATACATAATATATAAGAGTTATGGCATGGATGAGTTATTTGCTTTTTGAAATTTTCTTTTAATTCATTGCCACTATTTCTGTTTTCCTCATGTTAGAAAGAGCATATTTTCATTATAAGAAAGTTTGGAAGTTATAGACTATAACTGAATACATTTTTTCATTATAAATATCAAGAATAAAATATTACTTACTGATTTATCTTGAATATGATGAAAGTTTTGCTGTGTAATTATTTTATTCCTTCTCTACTCTCAATAATTATCATGTTATCTAGGGTGTAGGTCCAGGTTAGTGTTATTTATTTCAAATGACTCATTTTTTGGACACCATTTTGATATTCATTTTAAAGTTTCAGAACTGTATTAAAAATTACGTTTTAATTCAGAGGTTTATAATATTTATAACTACACAGAGTATCTTTATTAAGCTGCTATTCTTTCATACTGAAATTTTCATAGTTGACTTCTTTGAGTTCATCTCTTAGAATATGTATGAGTAGTTTCTCAAGAATAGAATATAGGTGTCACATTGTCTTAGTCTAAGAAAACTTTTAGCTACTTTTAAACATGTAAGACAAATGGGACATAAAGTTCTTGTTTCAGAATCTTTCAAAAATCATTGATCTCTGGTATTTTGTCCTATAGAAGAAAAATCCAACCCCATATCTATTTCTTTTTTGTCCCTTTTTTTTTTTTTTTTTTGAGACAGAGCCTCAAGCTGTCCCCCTGGGTAGAGTGCTGTGGCATCACAGCTCAGAGCAACCTCCAACTTCTGGCCTCAAGCGAGTCTCCTGCTTCTGCCTCCCAAGAAGCTGGGACCACAGGCACCCACCACAGCTCCTGGCTATTTTTTTTTTTTTTTGGATGTAGCTGTCATTGTTGTTTGGCGGGCCGGGCTGGATTCGAACCCGCCACCTTAGGTGTATGTGGCTGGCGCCTTAGCTACTTGAGCCACAGGCACCAAGCCTTTTTTGTCCCTTTTTAAGGTGAAACTTTCTGTTCTTTTATTTGTTATAATTGTAAGCTTTGAAAATGCAATACTTAAAAAAACAAGGTTAAAAAGTTTGTTCAACACAGTGTATATCCAGGATTTGATCTCTTGCCAGTACTAGGTAAACTCTTTTTATGTCATGTCTTGTTTCATTCTAATATTTATTTCTTTATTCTTTAACTATTGGTTTAATTTGTTTGTTCTCTTGTTTCTAGTATACCTAGTTGTGTTACAAATCTCTTTTCTTTCATCATATTTATTAACTTCTTAATTTTGAATTGTGAGAAAATTTCAAGAGTTTGTCGCTTTAAATTGTTTTATCTGTGTACTTGTGTTATATGTGTTGTCTACTGCCTCATTATAATTGCTAATTTTACAATTGATTTTTAAAAAAATTCCAGAGTATTACAGGGGCTTTGGTTACATAGTTTTCTACATTTCAGGCCAAAGTTGTAAGGATGCTCTTTACCCAGAATGTATGCATTGTACTGATTGGGTGTAAATCAACCCCCTTCCACCTGCTTGATTTCCCCTAGTTTTACTTCATATATCCATATTTGTACTGATCAACTAGTTCCAATTTAGTATTTAGTATATGTGTTATTTGTTTTTCTCATTCTTGTAATACTTCACTTAGAAGAAAGCTCTCCATGGTATACAAATACCATGTTTTATTAACCCACTCACATATTAATGAGCATTTGGGTCGTCCTCATATTCTTCCAATTGTGAACTGTGCTTCTATAAACATTTGAGTTGAAGGGTCTTTATGATTAAGTATCTTTTTTTCCTTTGGGTAACTACCTAGTAGTGGAATTGCTGGGTCAAATGGTAGGTCTACTTCTAGTTCTTTGTGATATCTCCATATTACTTCCCATAGAGATTATACTAGTTTGTCCATCCACCAACAGTGTGTAAGTGTTCCTTTCTCTCCTCATCCATGTCAGTACTTGTTTTGGAACTTTTTGATAAAAGCCATTCTCACCGGAGTTAGATGATATATCATTGTGGTTTAGATTTGCATTTCTCTAATATTTAGACCTGTATTTTGAGCATTTTTTCACGTGTTTGTTGGCCATTACACTGTCTTCCTTTGAAAAGTTTCTGTCCATGTCTTTTGCCTACTTTTTAATGGAATTGTTTGATTTTCCCTTGCTGATTTCTTTAAATAGGTTCTGGTTATTAGCCCTTTATCTGATGTATAGCATGCAAATATTTTCTACAATACTGTGGGTTGTCTGTTTAGGTATAAATTAACCCCCTTCCACCTTGTGTCCTTTGCTGTGCAGAAATTTTTAATTTGATCAGGCCCCACTTGTTCATTTTTGTTGTTGCTATGATTGCTCTAGAGGTCTTCTTCATAAATTCTTCCCCAAGGCCAACCTCTGAGTTTTTTCAACATTTTCTTTTAGAATTCTTAGAGTTTCATACCTTAGGTCTAAGTCCTTTATTCATCATTAATGAATTTTTATAAATGGTGAAAAGTGTGGATCCTCTTTCAGATTTTTGTATGCGGCCATTCAGTTTTCCCAGCACCATTTATTTAATAGGGATTAATTTTTCCAGTTCAGCTTTGTCAAAAATCGGATGGAAATATGAGTATGGTTTCATCTCTGGATTCTCTGTTCTGATTTCTAGGTCTATGTCTCTGTTTTTGTGTCAATATCATGCTATTTTGGTTGAAATAGGCTTACAGTATAGCATGAAGTCAGCTAAGGTGATACCTCCAGCTTTGTTTTTACTATGTATGTCTGCATTGGCTATTCAGGATCTTTTCTAGTCTGTACAAAATGTAGAACAATTTTAAAATGCATTTTAATGGCATTTACATGGAATCTGTAAATCATTTTGGATTCCATCTTCTGCAATTTCTTTCCTCAGCATTTCATAGTTTTTCTTATAGAGGTCTTTCATTTCTTTAGTTAAATATATTCCTAAGTGTTTTATTTAATTTATTTATTTTGGTTGCTACTGAGAAAGGTATTACATTTTTTATTTGATTCACAGCCTGACTGTTGGTGTATATAAAAACTACTGATTTGTGTACATTTATTTTTTAGCCTGAACCTTCACTGAATTTATAGATAAATTGCAAGAGTCTCTGGGTTGAATCTTTGGGACTTTTTAGATATAAGATTGTGTTGTCAACAAAGATCAATAATTGGACTTCTTTCTCCATTTAGATACTCTTTATTTCCTTCTATTGACTGATTGTGCTCTGGCTAGGACTTCTCACACTATGTTGAACAGATGTGGAAATAATGGATAACCTTGTCTGGTGCCAGCTCTAAGCAGAAATGATTTCAATTTTTCCATGTTCAATATGATGTTGACTGTAGATTTATCAAATATGGCCTTTATAATTTTGAGTTAAGTCTCATCTATGCCTATTTTTTTAAGCATTCACATATCATAAAATGGTGCTGAGTTTTGTGGAATGCTTTCTCTATAATGATTGAAAGAATCATATGGTTCTTATTTGTAAATCTATTTATGTGGTAAATTACATTTATAGATTTATGTATGTTGAGCCATCCTTGCATCTCTGTGATGAAGCCCACTTTGTTGTGATGAATTTTTTTTTTTTGATGTGCAGCTGAATTTGGTTTGCTAAGATTTTATTGAGAAATTTTGCATCTATATTCATATGGTCTGTACTTCTCTTTTTCTTTCTTTCTTTCTTTTTTTCTTTCTTCCTTCCTTTATTTATTTTTTTTTTTGTTTGTGTCATTACTGGCTTTGGTATCAAGGTGATATTGGCTTCACAGAATGAGTTGGGGAGGATTCTTTCCTGCTGAACATTAAGGAATAATTTCTGCAACATAGGTATATTCTCTTTGTACGTTTTGTGAAATTCAAGTTTGATACTGTCTGGTATGAGACTTTTTTGTTGGTGGGGTTTTTTTATTGCTGCCTCAATTCCAGTGCTTGATACTGGTCTTTTGCAGAACTCTGTATCTTCCTGATTGAGCTTAGGGAGGTTGTGTGTTTCTTACAATTTGTCCATTTCCTTCATCTTTTAAAGTTTGTGAGCATAAAGATTTTTATAGCAATCTGAGATGATATTTTGTATTCCCATGATATCAGTTGTAATTTTTCCTTTTTCATTTTTAATTGAGCTTAATAGACTCCTTTCTCTTCTATTTCTAATTAATGTAGCTAGAGGCTTGTCAACTTTATCTTGTCAAAGAACCAACTTTTTGCTTCATTAATCTTCTTTGTAGTAATTTTGTTCTCAATTTTACTTATTTCTGTTCTGATCTTGGTTATTTCTTTTCTTCTGCTGGGTTTGGGATTGGTCTGCTCTTCCTTTCACAGTTCCTTGAGATGTTTCATTAGATTGTTGATTTGTGATGTTTCTGTCTTTTGTATGTGGGTATTTAAGGCTATCAGTTTTTCTCTTAGGATTGCTTTTGCTGTATCCTCCCAAGTTTGATAACTTGTGCCTCCATTATCATTTCATTCATTCAAAGAATCTTTTGATTCATATCTTTATCTCCTCATTGACCTAACTATCATTCAGCAGTAGGTTGTTTAGTTTCCAAAATCTTGTGCAGGGATGAGTGTTTTGTTGGAATTGATTTCTAATTTTATTCCACTGTGGTCTGTGAAGATACATGGTGTATGATTTCTATTTTTCAAATTTCTTGAGACATTTCTTGTGGCCTAGAATGTGATCAGTTTTAGAGAATGTTCCATGATCTGATGAGAAGAATGTATATTTAGTACATGGGGGTAGAATGTTCTGTAAATGTCTGTTAGGCCATTTGTTCTAAAATTTTGTTTAAGTCCATTGTTCCTTTGCTTATTTTCTGTTTGGAGGATCTGTCAATGGGGTATTGAAGTACCTGGCTATCATGGTGCTGATGTTTAACATTTTGTTTAAGTCAAGTAGAATTTGGTTTATGAAGCTGCGTGCTCCTCTATTTTAGGTCCCTAAATGTTGAAGATTGTTAAGTTTTGTTAAATATTTCCCTTCCCAATTCTATACTGACTGTCTTTGTCTTTCTTTACTTTTGTTGATTTGTAGTCAGAGCCATCTGATATGAAAATAGCTATACTGGGTGTATTTTTGTTTTCCTTTGCATGGAATATTGTTCGTCTTTTCACCTTGACTCTAAATGAGTCCTTGCGGGTTAGATGTATTTTGTGGAGATAGAAGATACTTGGCTTGTATTTCTTTTTTTCCATTTAGCCAGGCTGTCTCTTCAGTAGGGAGTTCAAGCCATTTCTACTTGTAAAAAGTGTGCATCATGTGGTCGATTTCTGTTGGTTTCTTGGGTAGATCCTTATTACTTTGTTTTAACTCTTGAGTCATTGTGGTATCTGGGCTCTGTAAAACTTTTGGATTGTTTTACACTGGTGGGTGTCTATTGTGCTGATTATTGTATAGTGTAGGTCTGAGTACTTCCTGCAGGTCTGGTCTTCAGAATTTCCCTCAGTGATTGTTTTTCTGAGAAATTTTTTATTTCTTCCTTATATAAGAAACTTAGTTTTGCAGGATACAAGATTCTAGGCTGCCCATTGTTCTGTTTTAGAAGACTGAGGATGGGTCCCCACTCTTTTTCCTAGTATAGTTTCAGTTAAGAAGTCTATAGTTAGTCAGTTTTCCTTTGTAAGTTATCTCCCCTTTTCATCTTACCAATCGCAGGAGTGCCTTTTTTGTCTTTATTTTGGTCAGCCTAATGATTATGTATCATGGTGATTGCCTCTTTACAATGAAGCTCCCAGGAGTCCTTTGTGCTTCTTGTACCTGGATATCTTGATTTTTTAGCAAGGCCTCAATTCTCTCAAATAAATTATCCAATCTTTGTGAATTTTATTCTTCACTCTCAGGAATGAAGAATATGAGTCTTATGATTAGCTTCTTTAAATAGTCACACTTTCTTGTAGGCTTTGCTCCTTCCTCTTTGACTGACTTGTTGAGCACTAAAGTATTGTTTTCAAACTCTGAGATTATTTATTCTGCCTGATAGAACATATTCTTAAGGGTTTCCACTGTGCTATTTAAATCTATATATGCATTTTTCATTTTCAGAAATTCTATTTGGCTTTTCTTTAGTACTTCAATTTCTTTGATCATTTCCTGCATTGTTTCTGTGGCTTGTTTGTATTGGAATTCCATTTTTGCTTTTATTTCTGTGAGTTTACTTACTACCTAGGTTCAAAATTCTTTACCTGTCACTTTTATCTTTTCATTTAGGTTGGTATCCTTTTGGTAAAGGGTTATTTTTTCTGTAGGGTGTGAACTTTCACTTTGATTTTTTATATTTATTGAGCTTTTTAAGTGGTTCTTCTTATCTGGCTTCTCTAGAGGGTCATGGGTCCAGGGGGTTGGGGCTGACTTATCGGCTTGTCTCTGAGACCTCAATGATCAATCCCTGACTATCTGTGAGAAGAACAGTGGTTCTTAGTTGCCTATGGGTTGTTCTGGCAAATTTAATGAACCTCTCAGGTTACCACTGACCTGCTGTCTTCACCTCTTTCTGACAGTGTGTAGTGAGTTAGGTTACCCAGCTTATTCTCATTGATGATGGGTGGTACCTGTGTGAATCAGCCACACGCCATTTGCCTGAGTTGGATGATGCTATGAAGGGCTATCTCACTGTTCTCCCAGCTATTGGTTTATGTTTGTGTATGTGAGCCAGCGGCTGAGATGTTCTTCTGTGTCTGTGATAAATTCTTATCTCCCAAGTAGAGTACTTGAGTGCTCCAGTCCTTAGGAGGGACCTTGTAGCTCAAATACAGTTTCTTTATCTCTACCACCACCAAAGTGGGGTGAGGGGCAAGGCAATTTGTAGCAAGGCTGACTGTGCCTGAAAGGATTCAGAAGTTGCTGTTTGGGTCACATGATGGAGCTGCTAGCAGGAGGGTTAGAACTAGCTCTCTAGACTAGCAGAGCAGTTCTTAAGGGAGGGACCAAATGCTTATATGCTAAGGTGCAGGGTGGATATTTTCCCACTCTTATCCAGTAGCAAAGTTTTTCTGTGGGGAGATAGACCTTCCTTCAAATGGCTATTCCTTAGATTCCCATGTATCCTGTAAAATTGAGTCAGTAGTTGGTGTAAAGGGCCTGAAAACTGACCTCCCCATCAGTAGGTGGTACCTGGGAAAAGGAATAAGCTGGAGTGCTGCTCTGAGGTCCTGGACTGGCTGTAGCCTCTCAGGAGAAGCACTCCTATCCCCAGATGGAGAGTAGGGCCTGTGAGCTTCCAGATGAGTCCTTAATCTCCGCTACAGTGGAGGCAGGTAGGAACGTGTATTGGGCAGGGCTGGATGGGGCAAGTTTGCCCTCAGGATACACAGAAACTGACCAGTTAGCTGTTGTGGCAGGGGCTAATATGCTGCTCCCAGTTTCTGTGTGGAAAAAACACAGGGAGAAGATGAAGTGGCCCCACCTACCTAGAAAGTCTGTTTATGGAAGCAGGTCTGCCAGAGACTCACAAACTAGTAGCTCTTAGTAGGCTTCTGCTTCATAGTCTCCCTCCACCAACCATTGGAAGGCTGGACCCTGGGCCAGTCAAGCTCCTCTGTCATTGTGCTATGGCTGGTAAGTTGCCAGCCAGGATCTGCCTGACCTGAGAATGAATTGGGGAAGGGGATCCCTGTGAGTATACCACAGCTAGGACCCACACAATACTTCCCACTGATCTGCCCACTCAGGCTCCCTCACCTCCCTAGACCAACTAGGTCAATCCCATACCATGCCTAGAGAAGGATGCCCATCCCTAGTCGCCCACAAAGTGCCAGAGTAAGTTCCATGTCCTCTGCTTCAGGACATTCCTGGCTCTAATGGAGCCACCAGGCACACAGCACCAGAGGGCAAATAGCATCCCAAGAGGAAAGGACAGAGTCTCACACTCTGTGGAAACTTTGGTGTTGTGGCTCAGATCTCTTGGCAGACATAGGTGGGGAAGGGGAGGGTCAGAAAAGAGTCTATATAGAAGACTGCATGCAAAAGCAGTGTGGTTGGGAGAGTGTCTGCCTGAATGTCCAGGCTCTAGAGTCACAGAAATCACATGGGACCTGTTGGACCCTGTGGATCCTATAGTCTGGGCCAGCGATAAGGGATATCTGTGTGGAAATAAGCAGGGTGAAACCTGGAGAATTGAAGTCCCTTTGGGAGGACAAAGGTGCACAGTGTGTGGAGAAGCAATGTGCCATCTGCCATCCCAGCTCAGGCCAGCTCAGGCCTGTAGGAATGGGAAGTGCCCCCGCTTTATGCCCTGTCCACAGCAGTTCCCAGTCCACTGGGAGCAGCAGCCTTTGAGCTCCTGAGGGCAGAAAGTCTCTCTTGTGGCTTGGGAGCCCTCTCACTGTCAGAGATGGGGGGTAGGGAGAAGCAAACTACTCCATCTACCCTTCTCACTGGGCTACAGGTCTCTCTGGGGTTGTCTTCTGCTGATATCTTACTCCTTGTTCTGCTCTGCAACTTATTCCATGGAATCTCAGAATTATACACATTCTATATTTGTTGCTAGTTTTTTCTTTTTTATCTAAAGCTTTTCCATCTTTCTGAGATGGTCTGGCAGCTGGGGTCTCTGGTTAACCAGAGACCAATTGTATCCTTTCTTCACAATTGAGCTTTAGTTTACATGCCCTCTTCTCTAATCTCAGAAAGAAATCTATTTTTACAACTGGTTACTGTGATATCAAAAGCTGCAATTTTTTTTTTTTAGAATTATTGAGAACATCAGTCCAAACTTCTCTTGCATTATCCTTGGTTTCTTGCTGCTCATTGATTTTATTGAAAGCACTTTCCCTGATTCTTAATGCCATTCTCCTCCTCTGTTGTCTGTTCATCGTGATGAATGGAGACAGCTGCCATTCTAGTCTTCTTGCGTTCTCTTGGCCATTGACTCTGAATGAAGCTCCACCTTAAGCAGCTTTGGCCTGACATTTTCTAACTGCTTTTAGTCACAATTTCATTTAGAGTTTCCTCTACCCACTAGTTTCTGCATCTTATTCCATCTCATTCAGTCTGCAATGTATCTAGTATAAAATCATGTTTCATACAAATGGAAAAAATTCTAGTTTTCATAACTCATGAAAGTTATTGCTTATTTTTGCATTCTGTGGCTTCATGTTTGACTATGGATATCTAGCAAGATGCCTTTCATTTCCCAGCATGGTACATAAAAGCATCTTGTGTTTTATAGACAAATTACTCTTTACTTCTTACCTTTGAGTAAAATAAACAGTCATCTGGCTTCTGATTCTCTGGCTTGACAGTTTCTCATATACTATAATCCATGTACTGTACTTTTCAGCCACATAGAACCACCTGTTGCTCCTTGAAAACCAGCATGCTCTCATATCTCTGCCTTAAATGTGATTAGAACACTCCTGAAAAGATATCCATCAATTTTTACATCAAAGAACTTCTATCTTTTCCTAAATAGATTTATTCCCCATTAAAATAATTATCCTGTTATTGAATCATTATTGGTATCTGTGGTACATGGAAGGTGCCTGAATGAATGGATGAAAGGATGACTGAATGAAGCAAACCCATCACAAGCCCTTCAGCCAAGCCAGTCAGTAGATCGTGAGTGTAGAATGATGTACTTTGGTCATTGGGTCACATGGAAAAGCATCTCAAACAACAAATCCAGCAATTGCAAACCTAATGGTTATTCTTCAGTGGAATAATACTGGAGATATAAAGATTTAGTTAATAGCTTTATACCTCTCTTACCTCTTTCAGAGGCCTCATAACTCTTATAGAAAAAAATTGTATGGAATTTTAATTTTAGTGAGTAGTAATTTTAAATATAGGTATGTACATATATGATATAACATTAAATCTATAAATTAATATTATGCATCAAACATGCATATTGGGCTAAGGAATATGATAGATGTGCACTTAAACCCCTCATTCAATGTTTACATGTTATACAACAGTAGGTAATATTAGAGCCTTTCTGATCATAGTTTCTCTTTGTTTTTAAAAAGGTAAATGAACATAAACATGATTTATATATAGCACTGCTCTGCATGTCTCCTCCTTAAACCTGCATAAAAATATCAGGAAAGTATATTCTTTCTTCATATTAATTCTGTGAAAAGTTTATATTTGAAAATAAATTGGTGGCATTAATACCACAAAATTAGAAAGACAGCTCTAAGCAAATCTTAAATTTGACTTGGGTTTTTGTGATTAATGACTAGAATAACCTCTATATCCCACTAGTTATAGTATATCCATAGTATTCAAAATTTATCAATCACTAAATATTTATTTATGAAATTTCAGAAGGTCTGCCCACTCAGGGCAACATTTCATACTAATAATGAAAATATAGCTACCTTTTACTTTACTTTACAATTTTACTTTACAATTTTCAAAGCGCTTTCACACATATTTAATCCTTTGGTGCCAGCTGGTAAGGAAATGTTTTCTAATTATTATGCATCATTGGGCAGAGTGAGCCTGAAGGCCAAAAGCAGTTAACAGGTACTAATTATAGACATTTACTTTTCTCTGAACTTTAATTGACATTCCCACAGGTTAAAATATTAAATCTTCTATACATTTGCTTCCTTCAGCTTCTCCTCTATTGATTTACCTTTTAAACATACCACCTATTGTTCAATGTTACTGTTGGGGCTCAGTGTAGGGTGTGTCCTATAGCAAGTGATTTAATGCAGATTATTATTTCTTCACTTTCTGTTGAGCATATAATAATTTCTTCTGGAAACAGAATTTCCAAAAATGGTTATTGAAACTGAAAACAGTTAAGCCGAACTATTTTCATATAGCCTAGTCTCACAGATGTAGTGTAGTTGGCCAACATTATATTGCTTTGGAAATTATAAAATATATAAATGATTGTAAATTAAAAAATTTAAACCAAAGAACTATGTAGGCCTCTGTGAAGGCATGATTGCAGAGGCATTTAACCTTTCCTACATTATGGACACCAGTCATACTATTGAGAACATTGGATTTCATCATTAGGTAGGGAAAAACTTTTTCCCTGTCCCCCCCCCCCCAAGAAGATGAATGATGTTTATAGTTTATGTTTAATTAAATGTTTATTTTATGGTAAACATAATAACATAAAGTTGATGAGAAGTAGTATTTGGAATAGATTTTAGTGCTACGATTTATGCCAAGTAGACAAAATGTATATCCTGTTTGAACACCAGAATAAGAGTACACACTATACATATTCTAATAAATAAGTGTAAAACAAGAAAGAATCAACACAAAATATCAAAAATAATTGTTTGCAGGTCAACATAAAATAGAATAATACAGGGAACAAATTCTTTACAAATGCCATGAAAATCCTACATCCTAGCTAGACTACCTCTGTATCTGTATTGATAGTACGTAATCTATACTTTGATATTTCTGTTTCTTCACCTATTGTGGTATATTGCATATTGATTCTAAACTTTATTCTTTACTTTTCTCAATACGCATACTTTTTTTTGTATGTGGTTGTGATTCCTCTCAGCAAAGAGGGCATATTTTTCTGATCCTGATTTTAGGTTTGACTGTGTGATATGCTCTGGCCAATAGAAAAAGTAAGATGAAACTGTGTCAGCTCTCAGGCTAGGCCATGAGAGAACTTTCATGCTGCTCCCACCATTCCCAGTTCTGATTAGCTGACCTCCAGTGAGTCCAGAAATGTACACGTGAACCACTTTAACGAAATACGCAGTGTGTCCTCTATCATCTACCTATCCATCCATCTCTCCTTTTGTGTATCTAATGTAACCTCCTAACTGTTGTGAGTTAAAGCTTGAAATCTTTATGAATCCAGATTCTTCATGGGAAAACAAGATATTATTTATTGAATACTCTTCTGTGGACTGTGAATAGAAAAAGCAGAAAAATAGTGTAGAAATCAGAAAGAACACAAATACACATCTTTCTTTATAAAGATACTTCCTAATTTCAAAGCAACAAGAACCAAAGGAAACAAAAATTGTAAGGTTTAGGTAGTTTTGATGTGTTTCATGGTATGGAAAAGAACCTAGAAATGCCCCTTGGATCTTGGAATTAATTAAACCAACATCTATTGAGAACCTATTATGGAAAGAATGTCCTGGAGACATACTTCTTGCCATCCTAGTTCGGTGAACAAGATTAAAATTAATCTACAAATGCATTAATAAATATATAATGATTAATTATGATAAATGACATAAAGGAACAATATGGAATATCATATGAGACTTTATAGTAAGGGAGGTTCTTACAGAGCATAGAGTCGGAGAAGGCTTTGAAAGTGACTTTTAGCCAAATTTGAAAGGTAAGTAGAAATTTACCAGGTAGAAAAGTGTGATTTGGAGAAGGGCACTGCAAGCTAAGGGGTAATCTGTACAAAGGTCAAGAAGACGGAAAGCACAGTGTATTCTTAACACCGAAAAAATAAGCCTGGGTGGCTAGAGGAGTGTTAGTCAAGGGAGGACGACAGGCCTATAGTGAGACTGGGTGCACAGGCAGGGGACACATGGTACAGGGCCTTGTAGAACACTTAAAAATTGGGGGGCTTTATCTTAAGTTCCATGAGAAGCTGTTAAAATATTTTTTTAAGAAAGTTGAGTTATACTCCCATTTGTGTTTTAAAAGATTACTCTAGATATAGTCAGTTAAAAACCACAGAGAGAGAAAAATGGATGTAGAGAGACTAACTGCAAGGTGGTGGAAGTCATTTAAATGAGAGATGAAGGTGACTTAGATTAGGATGATAAAGGAATTTTGGAAATAAAGTTCAGGATTTTATGGTGGGTTGTATATTAGAGGTGCTTAGATTAACGACACTGCCCAACAAACATCCACAAAGCCTCAGTGGCATG
The DNA here is from genome assembly GCA_963574575.1 of Galagoides demidoff. Lineage (NCBI taxonomy): Eukaryota > Metazoa > Chordata > Mammalia > Primates > Galagidae > Galagoides > Galagoides demidoff. The sequence goes on from CAUYQV010183014.1 coordinate 32,712, forward strand.
CACCAATAACCATTTATTCAGTGCTCACTGAATTTAGCTAACCATGCTGGGCTCAGTTAGCGGCTATGCTATGGGACTTTCTTATTCTGATTTTTATAACTTTTCCTATCATGTTCTGGCTGTTTTTTTTTTTTTGTTGTTGTTGTTGTTGTTCTTGCCTCATAGTGTAACCCTTTGTCTTTTCACTTGACTACATTATGCTCCTTGAGAATATGAATGAACCATTGTTTCTAATTCAGAAGTTCTCTTCAATATAATCATATAACTAAACAAATGGTAAGCTCTTGATAAGTATGGTTTGTCTACGAATTTGTATAGAGCTAAAATAATTATTCAGAATTCAGAAGGGGTATGTTGACTTGGTTTCTAACTGATTGATTGATTAATGCCCTAATGTATAAATTTACCCAGCCCTTTGTTAATAGTCCTTGTCTAATGGTTACCTGCACAAGGTCATGAAGATGCAGAAAATTCGAAAACCTTATGAAACTCAGAGTCTTACAGGGGAGAGAAACCTATGAAGGAAAATAATTATGTGCATTTCAGAGTCATAAATTCTCACTGAGTATCATTACTAGACTGTTATAAAAGCCACGTTTAAAATATGTTCTTGCGAAATAACTATGAAAACTTCAGTCCAGTAAGTCTGAATGACATAGTCCAAATGCAGTGAACTTTACTCGTGTCTTCTCAGAGATCAGTTAGCTTTACTCCAAACCCCTGGTCAACACCTTAAATTTAAATTCAAAATCCTCCCATTTCTGTCTTCTATACATAAACCTGTATTTTGTTTTTGAAACATTCATTTCCAAAGACCAACGTTCAGTGAGTAGTGTTGAAGTTAATTTTATCCTTTGCAAGGAGCTCAAAAATCAAAATGCAAGAAGGGAAATCATTTGGCAAATTCTATCTAAGCTTCTATATGTCTCCTAATTTCAGGCATTATATCAGCATTGTGAAGATCCTTCAAACTAATACACACAAACAAAAAGAGGATTTTATGTATTCTGATTAGAATTAAAGAAGAAAAAGTCTTTCCTGAATAGATTTATAATGAAAAAGAATGATGTTCTCTGTTGGTTCATTCCCAGGTATTATGTAACATTGAGTACTGATACCAAAATCATACGAAAACTTTTTTTCAACTATTTTGAGCTGTGAAAACTCAAACCAACATAAAGAGACCATCTCACCTTTTTTTAAGAAAACTGTAACACTACCCCATTTGATTTGTTATTTTACATGTACAACACCAGTGAATAAATTACATCTACAGAAAACTGCCAAATGCATTAGCTAGCTTGTATGTTAGCTTATGGTAGAAAATCTTGCTAAGTAGGAGCACGATGTTTTCCAGGCCAAAGCAGAGGAAAGGTTTACGTTAATTATTTTTGTTATGCCTTCTTCAAATTCATTTGGTCACAAATACCCAAGTAACTGAAGCTAAATTCTAATTTTTTATGCATGGCATTGAATGACTATTAAAATGATTTAAGGCCTAGTAAAGAGCTGAGGTAAAATTTTAAAAGAAACTTTTCCATTGCTAAGACTTTAGAGTCCTTTTTAAAATCTCTAGACCAATGTTTATTTTTTTTTTATATAAATATTTTACTTTCTTGGTTTGGAAAGTAGAAAAAAAAAGCCAAGAAAAGTGATTCTACATAATTGAATTACTGTTGAATTGCAAATGTTATGTTTTAAAGAAAACTATTAGTCACCTAGATTTAATTTATGCTGTAACTTCTTTTTATGAAATTTTCATGAAGGACGGGAGATATAAGCTTTTTCCAGGTGAAAAATTACAAAATTAGAGAATTTTTTATTAGCTCTTTATCAGGCTTGCTTTAGGCTTATAGGATAAAGTTTATGTACTTTGCTGGTAATTGTACACAGAAATGATAACTTAAAAATTCACCGTGTGCCTTATAAAAGGTATTTCCATTATCAAATAATAGCTTGCTATGCGTCATTTCTCTAAGGTCACTGAAGCATTGGTACTGTTAAACACAATGGACATTCAATTCATGTCCTCTGCAGACTTTATCATCATCGCTCACTCTCATCTTGAAATCTCTACTTTTGGCTCCTGTCCCATAAGATCTTCCTGAATTTCCTCTACCATCTGGCCTCCTGTTTCTGCCTCTTTCTCAAGCTCAACTTCCTCTACCTGTTCATGCATATGGAATGGGATGCCTTACATTTCTCCTCTTTTCTCTTTTTGTGTGGGTGGTATGTATTCACAGACCACATCAGGCCTGATTATTTTCTTTCAGCTTCCTAAACATCATCTGTATTCTTGTCATCACTGAAAATAAGCATGCTCACAATTAAACTTGCAAACCTTCCCCCTAATGTTATCAACTTTAATATCAGTAAATATCACCACTATTCAACTATAATGCTATGTCAGACACAGACTAAACCGTCAGTCTTACTTTGCCCACTTCTTCATCTCTGTATCCAATCTGTCACAATGTCCTCTTGATTTAACCTCCCAAATATCTCACAAATCCAGGCATTTCTCTGCCATCAAAAATTTAGTCTAAAGGAAGCCCCATTTTCTTGCTTGGAATAGCTTAAGCAAGTTTTTATACTCATCATTCCTTATGCATTCAGACACACTCCCTTTATCTCACACACACACATTCACATTATGCATTTGAGAAATGTAAAGGAGACCTTAAAACCCACAATGTGAAATGGGTTATTGTGTTAGGAGTTATCGCGATGACTCCTTATTGTCAGTCTATATGTATATACATCATTATTTGCTGTGTGCATTGTATTCCATAGAATTGACACACCACGATTTATTTAGCTGCTCTCTGATCCGCAGAAATTAGATTGATTTATTTACTCTTAAAAGAACACAATAGTTAACTTCCTCATAAATGAATATGCATTTCTATAGGCTAAATATATAGAAATAAAATTCATGCACATAGTTTACATAAATGTTACATTTTGACAGATCCTAACAAAAGTGCCCTCCAAAAATGGTTCATGACTTCAAATTCCCAATGGCAGGTTATAAAAGCAACTATTTCTCCTTACTTTCCCCAAAATGTATACCGAACTTTGAAAGTTTATATAGCCTGATGAGTAAAAATATATAACTATATTATTTTCATTCAATTTCCCTGATTACTACAAACAGTAGTATAATTTCACTTATGTTAACTATGCAATTTTCTTTGCTGTGAATTCTTTACATCTTTTGCCCACTTTTACTTTCTTATTAACAGCAACAATTTATACACAATGATAATTACTACTTTGTCTCCAAATATCTCTAAATATTGTCTTTTATAATTATTGTTATTGATGGTGATCTTTATCAAAAATTTTTTTAAGATTTTTACATTAGTCTGTTAATTATTTTCTTTGACTGGTGGCTTTTACATCTGTAAGAAATCCTTTCCCAGTTCTCAAGATTAAAAAGCCAATGTTCTACTTAAAATGTTTTTAATTTTTTTTTAAATTGCAGATTAATAAGAGGGCACAAATGTTTAGGCTACATTGTTTTAATTTCTAAGGTAAAGTTCAAGTTGTAGTTGACTTAAATTTTTTTTTATATTTTTGTTATTTAATCATTCTGTAATTTAGTGTGGGTATGGAATTCAGTAGCATTCTAATTTCATCTTAATTCAAGGAAACAACTGAACTTATTTTTTTCATGTATTAATATGCACACACATGTGCCTTATCTTTTCTTTCCTTTTTTTAAACTATAACTTTTTTTTTTAATTTCAGGATCCTTTCTTCCATGAATATTTACAGAGCATCAGCTATAGGCAAAACATTGACATAATCATTGAAGATAACATTGGGACAAATATATCAATTTTATGAGGAAACAAAAGCATTATCTACAAATCAATTATGAGATAAGTGTACTCATTACCACCACTCCTAGTAAAGTTGGAGATCCTAGCTAGTACAATTATGATAACTTAAAAATCCCAATGGTTTGTAAGAAAAATACAAATTTCATTACTTTCGAGT
>CAUYQV010183021.1:0-22513 GCA_963574575.1 Galagoides demidoff
GTAAATGATTATATAAAAATTGGGACTACACACTAATTTTACTTTTTAACTGAGAGAAGAACACTCTTAGAAAGTGTGGAGATGGTTTTAAAAATCTGAATCTCACTATGCCACTCTACTGCCTCAAAACTATTCAATAGCTTCCCGTTGTTCTTAAGTTAAAACCAAACTCCTTCACACTGCATACAAAGCTCTACATGACCTCGTCCCTCATGCATCTGTCCAGCTTCAGCATGTCCCTCTCGCACTCTCTGTTGGGGCTCCTTTACTTCCACGTACCAGGATATCACTCCCTCTCTCTCTCTCTCTCTCTCTCTCTGCAGTAACTATGAAAAGACAGCTGCCTTCCCTTTCTGCCTGGCTGCCTCTTACTCATTTGTCACAGCCCGCTTAACTGTCACTTCTATTGTGTCCCTCAGCTAGGCTGTGGTCCCTGTTTCACACTCCCCTTTACAATCCTCTATTTCCCTTATTATAAAACATTGTTGTAATAACTTATTAAATCTTTTTCTGAATATAAAAGCATAAGTTTACTTTATATCAGAGAGGGGGAAGAGAGCAGGGAGTGAGAAAGGGAGCAAGAGAACAGAACAGCATGGCATCCCCAAGAAGGAAAGGGAGACTGCCAGCCACTGACCATGCCTTACTGCCACTCTACTTCAGTGTCAAACACAATATTTGGCACATAAGAGTCATCAATAAAGACATGTATTACTAAATAAAATGTGCTCAATTCACCTCTATGGACAATATTGAACAGAAACGAACTTACCAAACAGGATAAAAAGCCCATGTGGTGTGATAAGCTGTTTGAAAAGGATAACACAAAATATAAATGTCTGACTAAATAATTTAAGTAAAAATTTAAAATAAGTTCATTTATAATGTAGTAACAGTTAATTTTGTTTAAAACATGGTTTTATATGCTTCTTTTATATATGCCAACCAGTGATGAATTTTAACAAAAATCCTTAAAACAAACTTAAGCATTTTGTTTTATTATTTTCTGAGACAGAGTCTCAGATGTCACCCTCAGTAGAGTGCCATGACATCACAGCTCACAGCAACCTCAAACTCTTGAGCTCAAGTGATTCTTTTGCCTCAGCCTCTTCTATAGATGGGACTACAGGCACCCCCTACACTGCCTGGCTAATTTTTTTTTTTTTTGGTTTAGCAGGCTTAGGTTGGGTTCAAATCCAACCAGCTCCAGTGTCCTAACTACTGAGCCAAACTTAAGCATTTTAATTTCAATACAACCTGAGATCGGAAGCTACCACTCCTCAAAGACTATTTATAAACAATACTTTTCAACTCACATCAGGATTGAGATTGGTGACAAGCAGAACAGAATTTCCTGGTATACCACCAGTCCCAGGAATAGCCATCCGTCCAGTGACAGCAGAGGAAGTGATTGCAAGAGGACCAAGAGCTCCAGGAACAGCTGGAACTGACAGACCTTTAAAAAATATCAAAAGCATTTCATGTTCTAGTTATCTGAAGAATTGTTAACACTTGATATAATTTAAGCAAATAAATGAAGATAAAATTAAAAATATAAAAAGAAAATGTGTCAAGACTAGCATAAAAATATTAAAGGTCAGTTTTCTGCCCCACAGAGGCTATCTGGAAGCAGAGTTCCTCATTTGTTGACATTATTACATCAGTATTGTATTATTTGTACTACACTCTGCAGAGTACCTGAGCTCATTGGTCTTAAAGCTATTAGGGTTTTCAGAGGGTCTATCAACTAAAACCACCTTCTGTTTCTTGAAATGAATATATTTTAGTATCTCTCAATCAAGTGTACATAATTTTCATTTCATATTGACGTCTTTTATTTTTTCTTGAGACAGAGTCTCAATATGTCATCCTCAGTAGAGTGTCGTAACAACACAGCTCACAGCAACCTCAAACTCTTGAGCTAAAGCGATTCTCTTGCATCAGCCTCCCGAGTAGCTGGGACCACAACACCTGGCCATTTTTTGTTTGCAGCTGTCACTGTTGTTTAGCAGGCACGGGCCAGGCTCAAACCTGCCACCTTCGGTGTATGTGGCTGGCACCCTACTGAGCTGTGGGCGCCAAGCCTTCGTATTGACTTCTATCATAAAATCAGAAATATATTTTCAAAAAGTCCTTTGGCACTCACAAATATACATGCTATGTAGTGCTATATGACATTTTATATAGAAAAATATTTTATAAAAGGCTATGTAAACATTATTATGACCAACAATATTTACAGAGTTCTATATTCTTTCACAGCAGAAATTTTCAGAGCTCTCTACTTCTACCGTGGAACTTCTGAAAGCTCAGTAATACTGGAATATTGACACTATACTTAAAACAGCAGTTTCCCATTATTTATTTGTATTCTCAGCTTTAAAATTATCTAAATTCTAATCCAGGTGTGGCTGTTCATGCCTGTAATCCTAGCACTCCTGGAGGCCAAGACAGGTGGATTGCTTGAGCTCACAAATTCAAGACCAGGCTGAGCAAAAGAGAGACTCCATCTCTACTAAAAATAGAAAAACTGAGACAAGAGGATTATTGCTTGAGCCTAAGCTGAAGGTTGCTATGAGCTATGATACCATGGCATTCTACCCAGGGCAACAACTTGAGACTCTGTCTCAAACAAACAAACAAACCAATAAACCCTAAACTCTAGACTATGTGCAGTGGCTTAATCCCAGCTACTTGGGAGGCTGAGGCAGAAGGATAGCCTGAATCCAGGTTGCTATGGACAGGATGACACCATGGCAATCTAGCCTGAGTGACAGAGTGAAATTTCTGCCTCAAAATAAATAAATAAATTATTTTATTTTATTTTTTGAGACATAGTCTTATTATCTTGCCCTCGGTAGAGTACTGTAGCATCATAGCTCACAGCAACTTCAAACTCTTGGGCTTACTCAATTCTCTTGCCTCAACCTCTCAAATAGCTGGGACAACAGGCACCTGCCATAACACCTGGCTATATTTTGGTTGCAGTTGTCATTATTGTTTAGCAGGGCCTGGTCAGGCTTGAACCTGCCAGCTTCAGTGTTATACAGCTGGCTCCCTACTCACTGAGCTACAGGCACGGAGCCTAAATAAATAATTTTAAAAACTTATCTAAACTTTACTAAGAGTTTTAGAGGTCCTCAGTTTATTGGTTTTTAAAGTTCAAAATTCTTTGTAATACTTTGGGCTCGCAATATATTGTACATTTTGCCTTTTCTTTCATTTTTTTTTTTCTTGAGACAAAGACTCACACTGTCACCCTTGGTAGAGTGTGGTGGCATCACAGCTCACAGCAACCTCCAACTCTCGGGCTCAAGTGATTCTCTTGCCTCAGCCTTCCAAGTAGCTGGGACTACAGGTGCTCACTACAGCTCCTGGCTATTTTTAGAGATGAGGTCTCACTCTGGCTCAGGGTGGTCTCAAACCTTTGAGCTCAGGCACTCCACTCATCTGGGCCTACCAGAGTGCTATGATTACAGGCGTGAGCCACTGCACCTGGCATTGCCTATTTTTTTTGTTAAGAGAAGATCTTGGCTCGGCGCCTGTGGCTCAAGTGGCTAAGGGACCAGCCACATACACCTAAGGTGGTGGGTTCAAATACAGCCCGGGCCCACCAAAAAACAATGATGGCTGCAACCAAAAAATGGCCAGGCGTGGTGGTGGGCACCTGTGGTCCCAGCTACTTGGGAGGCTAAGGCAGGAAACTCACTTAAGCCCAGGAGTTGGAGGTTGCTGTGAGCTGTGATGCCACAGCACTTTACCCAGGGGGACAGCTTGAGGCTCCGTCTCAAAAAAAAAAAAAAGAGACAAGATCTTGCTATGTCACCTAGGCTAAAGCACAGTGGTGCAATCATGGCTCACCATAGCCTCGAACTCTTGGACTCATGCAATCCTTCTGCTTTTGCCTCCCAAGTAGCTGGGACTAGAGGCAAAGCACCACCATGTTTGGCTAATTTTTCTTTTCTTTTTTTTGTAGAGACAGAGTACTCACTGTTTTACATAGACTGATCTCAAATTCCTGACCTCAAGCGGCCCTCCTGCTCAGCATCCCAAATTGCTAGGATTACAGGAGTGGGATTATAATCAGCCTACTTTGCTTGACAATCTAAGGTTATTACTTTTATCATCCACACTGCTGAATTTTACAACTGCAGACCGGGCTTGGCGCCTGTGGCTCAATCGGCTAGGGCGCCAGCCATGTTAAGGTGGCGGGTTTGAATCCCCAGCCCGGGCCCGCCAAACAACAATGATGGCTGCAACCAAAAAATGGCCGGGCGTTGTGGCTGCTGCCTGTGGTCCCAGCTACTTGGGAGGCGGAGGCAGGAGACTCACTTGAGCCCAGGAGTTGGAGGTTGCTATGAGCTGTGATGCCATGGCACTCTACCCAGGGGGATAGCTTGAGGCTCTATCTCAAAAAAACCCCCAAACTGCAGACCGCATGAATTCTCAGGCTGAATTCTATTCTATCAAACCAATATCCAATGGTCCCACACATGACCTCTTTCCATAACCCTCCAATCCAACCCTGCAACTTGTGCAAAACTTTTAGACTATTTTAGGTCTATTATATATGGGTTAAGAGCACAGCTTAGGTACACTGTGGAGTTTGTGTGAATCTTCTACTAGATTTAAAAGTCTTATCAAGTCAGGAGCCCTCTTTATTCATTTTTTAACTTTATTTATATCTATTATTGAGTTTTATATATACACAGAGTAGGTTTAAAAGAAATAACCTAAAATGAGGGAAAACGCGTGTCACTATTTCCAAATGTCCACCAATTAAACTTTGGAGAACTTCAAATCAATAAAATGATGTTTCTAACAGAACAGGTAAAATATCCACTTAATTAATACTATGCTAGGACACACACACACATTTGTTTTTGAGACAGTCTTATCCTGGTGCCCCAGGTTAGAGTGAGTGACAACCTCAAACTCTGGAGTTCAAGCAATCCTCTTGCCTCAGCCTCCCACATAACTACAGGTGCCAGTAGTCTATTTTTCTTTTTTTTTTTTACTTCTTCCTCCTGTAGTGTTCTCTTGCCCCCCGTGTAGCTGGGATCACAAGGTCGGGCTGTCTTGTTGTTGTTGTAGAGACGGGGTCTCACTCTGGCTCACTCTGCCTCAGGCTAGTCTTCAGCTGGTCTCGAACCTCTGAGCACAGGTGATCCACCATGCCCCGCCTATTTTTCTATTTTTATTAGAGATGGGGTCATACTCTTGCTCAGACTAGTATCAAACTTCTCAGCTCAACCAATCCTCCTGCCAAAGCCACCTAGAGTGCTATGATTATAGGTGTGGGCCACTGAACCTGACCATATGTTAGGATATATTAAAATCACCAAAATATTAAAACTACAACCCTCATATCACGCTTTCCTTTTTAGTTGACTCCATCCTCCCCATCAAAAAGAGAGTTGTTAAAATTCCTAGCACAAGAAGGTTAGGATATAACGATTATTGCAAGAAAGTAGATTGCTGTATTTTTTTTCTTTGGAGACAGAGTCTCAAACCCTATCGGATTTGAACTGGCCAGCCCCAGTGTATGTGGCTGGTGCCCTAAGCACTGAGCTATGGGCGGGTACCAGATTACTATAATTTTAAAATGCAGTTACATTCTTCAATCAGCTGGAAGCTGCAAATGTAATATGCTACTCCCTGAATCACTGACCTCTGTGTTTTCTTTAGGCACCAGAGATAAAAACATAAAATAACCTTTTTCTTCTTCTTAAATCATGATTAAGTTAATTTTGTTTACTTTTTGGAAAAGAATAGAGTCATTATCAAATATTCATTAACTTCTATCTCTTAATTACCTCCATTTGCTAAAGAGAAAAAACATGTCCTCTGAAATAAATGGCATGCATACTCTGCTACAGTAATCTTTTCCAATTTCTAAAGAAGTTAAACAGTAAACATTTATTAATTCAAATACTTACCAATATTTAATTCAAATACTTATACTATGTGTTAAATGCTGTCAAAGGCATTGAAGAGACAAAGATAAGGCAGGTCTATTCAACACATAATTGATAAATGTATCAGTAAAGACAAAAGTTGCTCATATATTTCATATAACTGATAATGTAGATAACCTACAGTTATTTGTGCCAGTGGCAAGTATAAATGATAGAGAATACTTAATGGAATTAATGGAACCAGAGAGAATTATTTTTAAATACAAAGAAACTGCATCATATGAGTAACTTCTACGGCTGATAAGCATAACGTGATAGTTTCTAGAAAACACAGAACTTTATTCTATAAGATCATTTCAAATTGAACTTAAAAGAATTACCAGTAGCTTGAGGAAATCCAATGGTTGGGGCAAATCCAGCAGCCCCTGCATATGGTGAAGAAATTATACCTGGTGCACCTAATGGAGAAAAGAAGACAAAATAAATACGCTACCTCCCATGATTATCGAAGGGATATAAAATGGCCATACATGAGTATGTTATTGATAAGGAGGTTCTTTTACACAGATTGTTCAATAGGTGATCTTTAATCTGTAAGGAAAAAATATCTGCTTCTTCCAGAGGCTAACTAACCCCTTTCAACTGAGTTCAGGGGTCAAGAGGATGGTGTAGCAGTTATTTTGTTTTGGACTAGGCTGAGATTCATGCTGTGGGGTGAATTCCCACATGAAACTAGCTAAATGAAATGTGCTCTTTTAATTTCAGAAACTAAACGAAAAGACTCGTAAGTATTGTGCGTTTTTGTTGAGGCCTAGCAACCTGGGAGAGCATGGCGGGGCCTGTAGGCAAGGCGCAACAACCTCCTGCATGGAACCTGACTATGTAGTCAGTCAGGCTGCCAGGGAAGGGCTGATGACCCATCTGTGCAGGAGACATGGCTCAAAGGTTGATGTGAGTGAAGAAAAACTCCATTGTGGCCTGGCACCTGTGGCTCAGGTGGCTAAGGTGCCAGCCACATACACCTAAAGTTGTGGGTTCAAATCCAGCCCGGCCAGCCAAACAACAATGATGGCTGCAACCAAAGGATAGCTGGCCGTTGTGGCAGGTGCCTGTGGTCCCAGCTACTTGGGAGGCTGAGGCAGGAGACTCACTTGAGCCCAGGAGTTGGAGGTTGCTGTGAGCTGTGATGCCACGGCACTCTACCCAGGGGGGCAGCTTGAGGCTCTGTCTCCAAAAAAAAAAAAAAAATAAATAGTTTTAGAGAAAGAGTGAGAAGTTAGATTGCAAAAGTCAAAGGGCGGCCTTTGTTTTTTAATGATAAGGAAATGAGCACTATTTACAAGCAGAAATATGTAGGCTATTTTTTCCAGAGAAACTAAAAATTAGTATACTTTTAATTTTCTTCATTAAATAGAATTATTTAGCATAATTTGTTAAGTACATAACTGTAATTCATTATAACAATTCAAGAAAGTATAGTTAAAAGAGACTACAAGGGTAGAACTAATGGAAAAATTAAGAGTAAGTGAAGATACAAAAAACAAGAATACCTGAGAGAAATCAAAGAAGAGAGAATGAAATATACTCAATAAATACATGTTAAAAGTATACCATGAGCAAAGGATTCTGCCAGTAAGGAATTACTGAACAAAGCAAGCAAGTATCTATGTCCTTGCTGAACTTACAGTCATGTAGGCTCAAGATCATAGGTAAAATGACTCATTTTTACAAAAGAGAGAACTGTATTTAGGAATAAAGGAAGACTAACAAAGAAGCTTCAAAACAGATGCCAGTAATTAGGAAAATATTCACAAGAAAGTCTAAACATAAAGTTAAACATAAGGAAGAACATGGTAGAGCTTGTATTACTACTGACCAATAATACTTGCCCCTTCCATATAATTTTGGCTGGCTGTAGGACCTGTAGTACCCTCTGTGGGAGAAGCATTCATTCTATGCAATTAAAGTGGGGTTGATTATGTCACGTGTTTTTTTCAAAAAAACAAAGACAGAAATCACATTTGCCACTTCTATACAGTACATTAAAGAAGCAATATAAGTTAACACTACCCCCTTTTTCTTTACTGTCTGCTGCAAGAATGGCATGTCACAAATAGGAGTGACATCTTGAGCCTGGACTCCAGATGCAAATTACTGACTTTGGGGAGAAGAGAAAGAGTTAGTTTGTAAATGTAGCAAAGTTGCTAATATGGATGGCTATGGGGGAGGAGAGGGAGGCAGAACACTGGCAGTAGGTTTTAGAGAAGTAAGAAAAATTTTTGAGATAATAATCACAGAACAGTCAATAGAGATAAATAAAAGAACTGGCAAACAATTATCAAGGTCAAATTTTAAATAATTGTTTCCATGTAAATATGATTAATAACATTTGTTAAAATTTGACAAAAGAATAATTTTTAAAGTTGCTATGAATCTACCCTCCACAGATGAGCAGAAACAGAAACATTTTAGCAAAGTAACTTGTTAGAAAACAGATTAGCATCCTTATTTTAAGAAGTGATTATCCAAACCTTTAAGAAAACAGTTGGAAGCTTTGAATGGCTAAGAATAGACATTTTACATTTGGAAAAGGCACCACTGTGGTAACAATCAAGGCAACACAAATTAATACATGTGAACATTTTTCTTTATGAAACCAATTTATCACAGTATCATTTATAAAAGCAAAATCCTAGAGAAACAAAGTTAATGTCCAAATTGGAGAATGAATGATTAACATAAACCAACTTTAATGAAGAAAATGTCTGATCAGTGAATATAAAGATCTATAATAGCCTAATGTACTGGCTTATGCCTATGATCCTAGCACTCTGGGAGGCTGAGATGGGAAGATCACCTGAGTTAAGGAATTCCAGCCTGAACGAGAGCGAAACCTGGTTTCAAAAATTAGCCAGGTGTTGTGGCAGGTGCCTGTAGTCCCAGCTACTTGGGAGGCTGATGCCACAGAAAGAGTGAGACTGTCTCAAAAACAATCAACAAAAGATTTTCCTTAAGAATAAAAGTTGGTAAGATGATGAATAACTAGGACAAAAATCTAATTCTGAGACATTGAGCTTTGGTTTAGTCAGCTTCATGGAACAGTAGGCCAGAGGCAATCCTGGATGTCTCCCAAGGTGAGAAGTCAACAGGGTACTTTCACTGCATTAACCTATTGTATAAGTCTATAACCTACCCTACCCATCTATCCACTCCTCCTGCCTTCAGTCTATGAGAAAAGTTTCCAGAGAAGAGAGAAAAGTCCTTGAAAAGTTCTGAACTAAAGGACATTTCCTAGTAGTCCAAAGGAAAATCAATCAAACTATGAATTTAGGTTGAAATGATAGCAAGCATAGAGACTTGAATGTTGCAGAAAGGCAAATTGTCTCTGGAGGAACACACACCTTGATCCTAAGCCTCAAAGAACAAACATAATTAATTCTCCATGTAAAATGAGTAACTCATTAAAAAAATAAGGGCAAAAACATTTAACCAGAATGACAACTGCAAAAGATATCAGATACTGGATGTAGAACATGAAGATTTAAATAGCATGTTTGAAAAAAATGAAAGATAAGTTGAAAAATAACTGCACTACAGGAAACACTTTTAAAAAGAGCACCAGCTGGATACAGTGGCTCACACCTGTAATCCTAGCAATCTGGGAGGCTGAGACAGTAGGATCACCTGAGTTTAGCAGTCTGAGACCAGCTTGAGCAAGAGTGAGACCTATTTCTACAAAAAGAAAAAAAAAATTCAAACAATTAGCTGCATGGTGATGATACTTTCAACACTGCGGCAGGAGGACTACTTGAGCCCAGGAGTTTGAGGTTGCAGTGAGCTATAATGATCACACTATACTCTAGCCAGGGTGACAGAGCAAACCTTTGTCTGAAAAAAAAAAAAAAAAGAAGAAGGGAAGGATAAGGGGGGGGGGGGAAGGAAAGAAAACATAGTAAGAACCAAATAAAATTTAAAAAAATTAAAAAACACAATTGCTAGAATCTAAAATTGAAAGTTAGGTCCTAAGAAATTACTCAGCAGCTTAGACACATAAGAAATAGAAAGTATGAAACAAAGTTTGATCCACCGAGGACAGAGTGAGAGGGTGTAACACGTCTAAACAATGTTCCAGAAAAAAAGAAGAGAAATAGTGGGAAAGGAAATACATATGTGAAAGGACAGTTCCTAGAACCAATAAAAGATAACAATCTATCAACTACATCAAGAAGCCCAACTGAGCTCCAATAAAAAGAAATAAAAACAAATCTTTAAGTAGACACATCATACTGAAATTACAGGACACCAAAAAAAGAGGAAAATTCCTAAAGAATATAAAAAAAAAAAAAAGAGCAATAGTTAGGTTGACAGCTAACTTCCTAAGAGCAACAATGAAAATGGAACACTATAGAATGACCTCTTCAATACACAGAAAGAAATCTCTCAACCCATAATCTTATACTCAGCAAAAATATGTTAACATTAACAAAGACTTTGACAAAAACTTCAAATATATTGCCATGAACCTTCACTAAGTGAAATATTAAAGGATATCCTTCAGTAATCCCAGCACTCTGGGAGACCAAGGCAGATGGATCACCTAAGCTCAAGAGTTTTAGACCAGTCTGAGCTAGAGTGAGACCCCGAGATCCTGTCTCTAAAAATAGCCGGGCGTTGTGGTGGGTGCCTGTAGTCCAAGCTACTCAGGAGGCTGAGGCAAGAGAATTGCTTGAGCCCATGGGTCTAAGGTTATTGTGAGCTATGATGCCACGGCTATCTACCCAGGGCGAAAGTGAGACGCTGTCTCTAAAAATAAAAATAAAATAAAATGAAGGACATCTTTCAGAAAGAATGTAAGTGGACACCTGAACTCCTTTACCTCCTAACTCATGATGTTATTATATTTTTACATTATTTGACTTTCATCATATGATTTGTTAGGACTGTTTAATGGAAAAAACAGAATATTCAGAAACAGTACTCAATTTCATCACCAATAATGGAAAAAACAGAATATAAATATTCATTCAGAAATTAATTTTTGTATATTGTGTCAGGCACTAGGGAAAAATCAGTAAACTAAATAGATATCCTCCCCATTCCCCCACCCCCCAAGAATATCTGCCCCAGTAAAGTTTTTTTTTTTCTATTGTTTGGGATTCATTGAGGGTACAAAGAATTGGGTTACACTGAATGCATTTGTTAGTCCAGTAAAGTTTTTGTTTCTTTTCTTTTCTTTTTTTTTTTTTTTTTTTTGAGGCAGAGCCTCAAGCTGTTGCCCTGGGTAGAGTGTTATGACATCACAGCTCACAGCAACCTCCAACTCCTGGGCTCAAGTGATTCTCCTACCTCTGTCTCCCAAGTAGCTAGGACTACAGGCACCCGCCACAATGCCTAGCTATTTTTTGGTTGCAGCCGTCATTGTTGTTTGGTGGCCTGGGCTGGATTCGAACCTGCCAGCTCAGGTAGTATGTGGCTGGTGCCTTAGGCACTTGAGCCACAGGTGCAGAGCCAAAGTTTTTGTTTCTTAAATAGGGCCCGACTCTGTCACCTAGACTGGAGTGCACTGGTATGACCATAGCTCATTGTAGCCTCAATCTCCTGGGCTTCCCACCTCAGTCATTCAAGTAGCTGGATTGTAGGCATGCACCACTATGCCCAGCTAATTTTTAAAATATTTTATAGAGACCAGGTCTTGCTATGTTGCCCACGCTGATCTTGAAATCCTAGTCTCAAGCAATCCTCCTGCTTCAGCCTCTTAAGAGATGAAAATACAAAAAACAATAGACATATTAAATAAGCTAATTGTATAGTATGTAAGAAGGTGGCGAAATATGAAAAAAAAAGAACAGAGAAATCAGAAGTACTGGGGAAGAGCTGGTCAAGATAGGTCAAAGAACACAGATGAGAAAACTCTTTCTGGCTCAGCACCTGTGGCTCAAGTGGCTAAGGTGCCAGCTACATACACCTAAGGTGGCAGGTTCGAATCCAGTCCAGGCCCGCCAAATAACGATGGCTGCAACAGGAAAAAAAAAAAATAGCCGGGCGTTATGGTGGGCGCCTGTGGTCCCAGCAACTTGGGAGGCGGAGGCAGGAGACTCGCTTGAGCCCAGGAGTTGCAGGTTGCTGTGAGCTATGCCACGGCACTCTACCCAGGGGGACAGCTTGAGGCTCTGTCTCAAAAAAAAAAAAGAGAAAACTCTCTCCAAGGATAACTGGGAGAAAGACATTCCAAACAGCAGGAATAACTACAGGAATGGTCTACCGGTGAAAACACCCTAACCATGTTTAACAAACAAGAGGGACATCAGTATGGGTGGGTAGGAGGAAGGAGGGGACCACAAAGGAGGTATATTAAAAACGTAAAAGCAGGGTGAATACTCTGGGTACAGTGGCTCATGCCTGTAATCCATCCCAACACTTAGGGAGGCTATAGGAATGTTGAGGCCAGGAGTTCAAGACCAGCCTGGGCAACATAGTAAGACCTCTTATTTAAAAAAACAATAAGAAAAAATTAGCTTAGTGTGGTGGTGCACACCTGAAGTCCCAGCTATTTAAAAGACTGAGGCAGGAGAATCACTTGAGCCCAGGAGTTTGAGGCTGCAAATGAGCTATAATGATACCACTGCACTCTAGCGCAACCAACAGAGTGCGACCCTATCTCAAAAAAAAAAAAAAAGATGGTATAGTGCTTTATAAAGAAGGGGGCACCTACATGAAAAGAAATGAGAACCTTTGCTGGCTGGTCACCATTAGAGTGAAATAACTCCACTTATTTTTCTAATTTTCATATAATAGGGTACACATATATAAAAGGTACGTGTGTGTACTATATGATATAAACACACGTATGTACAATGTGATGTTTTGATATACTAGCATGTACTAGATATTGACATTTTGGCCAATGATAGACCACATACATAATGGTAGTATTCTAACATTATTAAGGGAGCTAAAAAATTTCTGTTGCATAGCGATAATGGAGCCATTGTACATGGGTCATTACGAAAGTTTTGAGATACACAAAAATCAAGAAATGCAGTATCTATGTTGATATAAACAAACAAAGCCCTACTAGCAACACCAATGACCCAAGCAAGCTGAAACCTGTCTCTTAGAAGTGAACTAATGGATCATAACAGAATCTCTCTCAAAACTCATAGTGACCCATGTAACATTATAGTGCAATATGTTACTCATATGTTTGTGGTAATGTTGGTATAAACAAACAGTCATATACAGCTGTGGTCGCCAGGAACTGAGAACACAGCCTCACCACCTGAGCTCTATCACACTCTCTCCCTGGTCCATAGAAAATTGTCTTCTATTAAACTAGTTCCCAGTGCCAAAAAGGTTCATGCTAGTCCGCCTGTTAAGAACTGGGTCATACAGCAGGAAGTAAGCAGCGGATGATAGAGCAAAGCTTCATCTATATTTACAACCACACCCCATCACTTGCATCCTGGCCCAACCCCACCTCCCTCATCTGTGGAAAAATTATCTTTCAAGAAACTGCTCACTGGTGCCAAAAAGGCTGAGGACCACTAATACACATAGCATATACAATTATGTCCAGTGTATAATACTTGATAATAAATGACTTTGTTACTGGCTTATGTATTTACTATACACTGTACTTTTACTGCTATTTATTTTTTTTCTTTCTGAGTCAGTATCTCAATTTATCCCCCTTGGTAAAATGTTGTAGCATTACAGCTCACAGCAACCTCAAACTCCTGGGCTCAAGTGATCCTCCTGCGTCAGCCTCCCCAGTAGCTGGGACTACAGGTGCCTGCAACAATGTCCTGCTATTTTTAGAGACAGGGTCTCATTCTTGCTTAGACTGGTCTCAAACTCCTGAACTCAAGCAATCCACACACCTCCGCCTCCCATAGTACTAGCATTACTCTTTGTAAGTAATCCTACAGAGTGTGAGCCACCGCACCTGGCCTTATTTTAACTGTACTTCTTTACTTATAAACAAAATTAACTGTAAAACAGCCTGAGGCACATCCTTCAGGAGGTATTCTAGAAGACAGCCCTGTTCCCATAGGAGATGACAGCTCCATGTGTGCTCCAGCCCCTGAAGATCTTCCAGCAGAAAGACACATAGAGGTGGAAGACGATGACAATGACGACCCTAACCCTGTGTAGACCTAGGCTTAAGTGTGCCTTAGTTTTTAATAAAAAAGTAAAAGATATTTTTAAAAATGAAAAAAATTAGATAAAAAAATTTCTGCACAGCTATATGATGTGTACAAATACTATGTTTCAAGCTAAATGTTATTACAAAAGTCAGAAATTTTTCAAAAATTAAGTTTTTGAAGTAAAAAACAGAATATGCTAAGACTAATTTACTGTTAAGAAAGAAAAATAATTTTAAGTTATTTAAAATTATCGTACAGCCTAAGTGTACAGGGTTTATCAAGTCTATAGTAGTACACAGTAATGCCTTCACATCCATTCATCATTCTCTCACTGACTCACCCAGAGCAACTTCTAGTCCTGCAAACTATTCATGATAAGTTTCCTAGACAGGAAAACTATATTGTTAAATCTTTTTTTTTTTTTTTTTTTTTTGAGACAGAGCCTCAAGCTATCCCCCTGGGTAGAGTGCTGTGGCATCACAGCTCATAGCAACCTCCAACTCCTGGGCTCAAGCGATTCTCCTGCCTCCGCCTCCTAAGCTGCTGGGACCACAGGCGCCCGCCACAACACCTGGCCATTTTTTGGTTGCAGCCATCATTGTTGTTTGGCAGGCCTGGGCTGGGGATTCGAACCCGCCACCTCAGGTGTACGTGGCTGGCGCCTTAGCCAATTGAGCCACAGGCAGCAAGCCTGTTAAATCTTTTATACCATACTTTTTACTGTATCTTTTCTATGTTTAGATATAAAAATACTTAACATTGTGTTACAAATGCCTACAGTATTCAGTAATGTGTTGTGCAAATGGAGAGCTTAGGAGTGAACACTTAGGAGTCAATACAGCCCAGGTATGTGCAATAGACTATACCATTTAGGTCTGTTGAAGACTAGTATGCTTGCACAATGACACAATCACCTAGTGATCTATTTCTCAGAATGTATTCCTTTGTTAAGCAACACATAATGATATTTAACATGTCAAGCTATGATAACAAATATTTTCATCACTCCCAGAAATACACTTGAGCCCCTTTGCAATCCATTTCTATCATTAAACCTTGTTGCTAAGCAACCACTGATCTGTCACTGTAGAATATTTTGTACTTTATGGAAATATATAGTTGTTCTTTTCTACCTTGCTTCTTTTGCTCAGCATTCTTTTTTGCCTTTATCACTAGTTCATTCCTTTTTATTGCTGAATAGTATTTGATTGCATAGACAGACCACATTTTTTATATAGTCTCTTCTTTCTAGACTGTGCTCATTATAAATAAAACTACTATGCACACTTATGTTTAATTAGTTAACATTTATTATTGAATAACACTACTGATTGACTGATTTGATTATTCTCACTTTGTCACCCTTGGTAGAGTGTTGTCACAGCTCACAGCAACCTCAAGCTCTTGGGCTTAAGTGATTCTCTTGCCTCAGCTTTCCAACTAGCTGGGACTACAGCCACAACGCCTGGCTATTTTTCTGTTGTTGTCACTGTTATTTAGCAGGCCTGGGCCGGGTTCTAACCCACTAGCCCTGGTGCATGTTGCTGATGCCCTAACCACTGAGCTACTGGCACCAACCCAATAACACTATTTATTTAATTTATATATCTTTTTAAGGGTTTCACTATGTTGCCCAGGCTAGAGTGCTGTGGTTAACTCATAGGCTTGATTATAGCACACTAAAGCCTTGAACACATGGGCTTAAGGGATCTTCTTATACTTGGCCTTCCAAGTAGCAGGGACTATGGGCACATGCTACCATATCCAGCAATATTTTTTTAATTTTGCAAATTACCAAGCAAGGTAAAAGTCAGAGGTTTTGCAAACTTTGAGTGATGTTTGCCTTTTAGTTTTCTTGATGGTATCTTTCAAACAGTGAAACTTTTAAATTCTGAAGAACAATATGTAAATTATTTCCTTTTATAGTATGTGGTTCTTGTGTTCTATGAAATATGCATATTCCTAAGGTTGCAAAAGATTTTCTCCTATGTCATCTTCTGGAAATTTTACAGGTTTAAGTTTTACACTTCAAGTTAATTTGTCAGTATGGTGTCAGATATTGGTCAACATTTATTTTTCCCACTACCAATTTCCACTTGTACAAAAACCGCTTGTTGAAAAGATTTTCCTTTCCCTATTGAATTACACTGGCAATTTTGTTGCAAATCCATTGATCACAAATACCTAGATATATTTCCAGACTCTCTATACTGTGCCATTAATCTATGTTATCTATCCTTCTAACACTGCTAAACTGGCTTGACTACTGCAGCTTGATATTAAGTCCCATGATTAGAATTAAAAAAAAATTGCTTTGGCTAGTCTAGATGTTTTCTTTCATTATTTCTATATACATCTGTAGAAGTCTGATATATCTTACTAAAGCAAGAAAAAGAAATAAAAATCTTAGGGATTAGGAGAAAGGATATCAACTAACATTATTTGTAGATGATATAACTGTATACATTAAACTATGAAAAGAATCCACATGCAAATTATTAGCACTAGTGAGTTTATCAAGGTTTGTGAATGTGAAATCAAGAGATAACAATCCTGTATAATCTATAATCAACTGTTAGAAAACAAAATAATAATGACAGTTGTTGAAACTTACATTGCACTGTGTCACATATAATTTTAAACTCTTTATGTACATGAGCACATTTATTCTTCAACACAACCCTGCTAGTTAAGTACTATTATAAACTTGCTCATTTCACATTTAAAGAAACAGAAGTGTAGGGCAGTTAAGTAATTTCCCAAGGATTACACAGCTCATAAATAACAGGTCAAGAATTTAAATCCAGAAAGTATGGTTCCTAATGAATAACATTACATCATATAAAATAAAATCAAAACCCTGTAGTTCTTAGAAAAAAGTGCAACAAATAGACACGTAATCCTTTTTTTTTTTTTTTTTTGAGACAGAGCCTCAAGCTATCCCCCTGGGTAGAGTGCCATGGCATCACAGCTCACAGCAACCTCCAACTCCTGGGCTCAAGCGAGTCTTCCACCTCAGCCTCCCGCCTCAGCCTCCCAAGCAGCTGAGACCACAATGTGGTGCCCGCCACAATGCCCGGCCATTTTTTTGGCTGCAGCTACCGTTTGGTGGGCCCAGGCTGGGGACACGAACCCACCTTAGGTGTACGTGGCTGGCGCCTTAGCCAATTGAGCCACAGGCCCCGAGCCTAGACATGTAATCCTTTAAAGAGAAAAGTAACCAAACTTTACACTCTTTGAGGGATTTTGATTGGGATTACAATGGATTTATAAATCAATTAGAAAATACTACCTTCTGTTTTATATCCAAAACCCCAATAGCTTTTAGGTGGGAGGAAGAAATGACAAGCTGATCTTAAAAGTTGTAAGAAACAAAAATGGCCAGGAATTACCAAGATACTCTCAAAGAAGAATGAGATTTAAAAGACTTTCTCTATCAAATATTGAGATGGGTGGTTTGAAAAAAGGGAAGACAAGAGAACAATGCCTGGAAAAATAAGTTAAGCAAATATGAAGTTCAAGTCTGTGTTAGCAATTCTGAAGCTATTTTTGCATATTCTAGGGATGAGCAAAAAAGTCAATATATGTTGAGAATAATGAGAATCAAGACTTCTTACCAACATAAAGGGCTGGGCACATGGCTGTAATCCTAGCACTTTGGGGTGGGTGGGGGCAAGGCCAGAGGATTGCTTGAGCCCAGGAGTTTGAGGTTACAATACACTATGATGAGGTCAGTGCACTCTGGCTTAGGTGACAGAACTAAACCCTGTCTCAAAGGGGAAAAAAAAGTGTGTGTGTATACTGGGATGGACTCAAGGCTACCAGTTAAAACATGCTTTCCTAACTGCATAAACACAGAGAAGTTTATATTTATGATACACACATACACACAAGGCCTAGTCATGTGTTCACTTAATGTACCTACCAACAATGATGTCCAATTAGCAACCACACAATTTAATGCCTAGATATTGCATTTTAAATACCATATTTACCACTAAAAGGAGCTAGGCTAAATGGAGAAATGGCCAAATCCAGCACTAGGGCAGGGAAGGTAAAGAAGATCTGGAATATCTTGTGTCAGAAAGTAAGGAAGTGCTCAAATGTTGGCAGCATGTCAAAAGCTCACAGAAGCCAGTGTGAAAGGGCATTTGTAATAACTTGCACATAAAATGGAAAGGACTGGCTGGGAGTGGTGGCTCACGCCTGTTGTCTCAGTGCTGTGGGAGGCCCAGGTGGGTGGATCACCTGTGCTTAGAGGTTCAAGAGCAGCATAAGCCAGAGTGAGACCCTGTCTCTATCAAAAATTGCCGGGTGTTCTGGCAGACACCTGTAATCTCAGCTACTTGGGAGGCTGAGGCTAGAGAATCATTTAAACCCAAGGACCCAGGGGCTGGCAGAGGCTGCTGTGAGCTTTGATTCCACAGTACTCTACTGAGTGTCACAAAGTGAGACTCTGTCTCCATAAGAAAAAAAAAAAAGAAAGAAAAAAAAGAAAATAAAAGAAAAACTAAAAAAAAATTTTTAAAAAAATGAAAAAGACTGTAAGAAATCACAGCCTACAGAATAAAGTAAGAATCTATGAGTCCATACTGACATGAAATAAATGAACGAAGGTGGTGGTGGTAGTAATAAGAGAGTTCTTTACAACAGTATGCCAGCTAATAAATGTAAATACAAATGAAATTATGGAATGAGCAAATTGCCACATGGCAACCATCAAAGTAACAAACACTTTTGGAAATGAATGTGAAAAATAAAAGGTGAAAAATGATAAGGAAGAGAATGTTTACACAGTCTCAACCAGCAAATTCATTACAAAGGAAAAAATAGTAAGTTTTTGTTTTGTTTTTGAGACAGGGAGACTCTGCTGCCCAGGGTAGAGTGACCTCAGTAGAGTTCCATGGTGTCATAGCTCACAGCAACCTCAAACTCTTGGCCTCAAGCAATCTTTTTGCCAGGATCCTGAGTAGCTGGGACTACAGGTGCTCGTCACACCTGGCTAGTTTTTCTATTTTCAGTAGAGACTGGGTTTTGGTCTTGCTCTGGCTGGTCTCAAACTCCTGGACTGAAGCAATTCCCCTACCTCTTCCTCCCAAAGTACTAAGATTCTAGGAGTAAGCCACCACTGCACTGCTAAAAGTAGTAACTTTATATAAATGAAACCTGCAAAAACCTTCTTAGTAAGTGATCAAACTTAATACTACCAGAAATAGGATCAAATGACATTATGTCTCTCCTACTACTAGACTGTGGGCCGATACCACTATGGTCTGTGAAAAAGTGGGCTGCACAGCATCACGGCCTAAACTTCACCTCCTATCCCATCTCTCCACTTCCATGGAAATATTGCTTTACATGAAACTGGTCTCTAGAGCCAAAAAGGTGAGGAAGGCTGTTAATGAACTGAGGAAGACATACTCTAATAATTTCCACAGTATTTTTGCCTCAAAATGCATACTGATAAGGGAAAATCAGTAGTTTACATTGAAGGATATTCTACAAAATAACTTCCCTGATCTCTTCAAAAGAGCAATAGGCATAAAAAAAAAAAGAATAAGGAAATGAACTCTTAAGAGACATGACAAATAAATCAGCTTGATACTAGTTTGGATCACTGCTATTATAAAAGATTTTATTTTCACAATTGGGAAAATTTTAAAAAGGTCTATGGATTAGATAACAGTACTGTGCAGATTCAAAGGGCAGCTTCTCACAAAATCTCCAAACCTCCCCAGTAACAGTTAAAGATCAAGAATTCTTTTGCTAACAGGCACCCTGCAGGAGTTCTGATTTGCACAACTTCTGGGGAAAAAAAGGGAAGGCAAAAAAGAGATGTAAATCTTTCTCTTTTAAAATTGCTTTTGAGAGGCTGGACATGGTGGCTCATGCCTCTAATCTTAGCACTCTGGGAGTACAAGGTGGGTGGGGTGCCCCGAGCTCAGAGGTTCAAGACCAGCCTGAGCCAGAGTGAGACCCCATCTCTACCAAAAAAAAAAAGCTGGGTGTTGTGGCGGGTGCCTGTAGTCATAACTACTTGGGAAGCTAAGGCAAAAGCATCGCTTAAGCCCAAGAGTTGGAGGTTGTTGTGAGCTATGATGCCACAGTACTCTACCAAGGGCCACAAAGTGAGGCTGGTATAAATAAATAAATATATAAATAAAAATTGCTTTTGAGAATATGCTTTTTACAGAGTCCCACAGGAACAGCAGGGGTGTGAGCTTGAGGCCTCAGTCATACCACAAGGGCAGAGTCACAACTCTGCTATAAAGCCTGTCTCCAAGGAAAGGCAAGGAAGCCAACTCTTAAACTCTAATGACATCCTACAGCTGCTTCTGTTATCAGCCTGCTGCTATGAAAAAGGTGCACAGGGGAGCCATGTTAACAGTACCATGTTAATTTGGCTACAGCCATAAACCTTCTTATCCCTAAATATAAAGCCGGAGTACCCACTTCTCTTTGCCCACGCTATCCTCCTCTCTTTTGTTGTGTTGGCCCTGTTTCCCATCTGAAAAAAGTAAAATAAACTTTTTCTTTCTATATTAATCTTTGTCTAAAGGAATCTTTTCTCAAACCCATGTCTACCACCTCACACCCTAATGTAGATGTTAATGTCTGGATTTTAATAATAAAACTGCATTTAATAATAATGTCCTTATTCTTAATAAATATGCAATAATTATTTAGAAGTAAAAGGGCATCAATACCTGCAATTTAAATGTACTCTCAAATGGTTCAAGGATGGGGAAAAATAAATAACCACATGGATGTGATATATGTATGTATTATATATGGTACATACACACATACACAACGTGGGAGATGATAAAGTCAATGCAGTGTGATGATAATCATAGAGGAAACAAAATGATGGGTATAACGCAGTGCTTTGTACTATTCTTACAGTTTAAATTAGCTCAGAATGAAATTACTAAAGTACTGTAAGCTTTAGAGTATGACCAGATACCTTTATGACCTCAAGATAATGAAATAGTTCTTAAATAAGGCACAAAAAAAGCACTAATGTAAAGGAAATGATAAATGAATACCTAAAAATATCATAAAAGGAATAAACCAACAAGCCAAAACTGGGAGAAAGTATTTGTAACACATAAAACAAACAATTGACCTGTATCTGAGACAAAGAACTCCTATGAACAAGTAAGAAAAAAATGAGAAAACACACACAAAAACAGAAGAGTTGAACACAAAATTCATAACAGAGGATGGAAAATATATTCGGCGTCATTAGTACTCAGGAAAATGTAAATGAAAACTACAATCCTACCATGCCATTACATGTCTCTGTACAGCAGAATAAGAATTAAAACATCACACAATGCAGTTATATGCTGGTACAATCACTTTTAAAACAAAATGGCTTTATGTAATAAAACCAAAGAAATACAGACTCTGTTGTAAGGATGGCTGGTCTTTATAGTGAAATAACAGGAAAATTATTAACTCAGTTTCTTCAATAAGGACCAAAATCAATCTTTCCCTCTGACTATTTCCTTTCTCTTGCTAGCAGTCCCCTCACCCCAATTTCTGTCTTCAAAACTTAGCAGCATTCTTCCTTTTCCTTTCTTAGGGATGCCGCACCATTGACCTGCTCTCTTTTCTTTCCCTGTGCTCGTTCCTTCTCTCACTCTTTCTCTTATACTTTTTCTTTGAAAGATAAAATAAACTTGTACTTTTATATCCTAATCTTGGTTTAAAGAAAATTCTTTCCTGGTCCCACATGGAGTACTACCTAGTGAGTTTTCCAACCTATCATCTGTGACCCCACAATTCCTTTCCTATGTACATTTCCTAGAAAAAATTGTTGTCCAGGAGACACATACAAAGATGTTCATAGTAGCATTATTCATAATAGCTTTGAACTAAAACCAACCCAATGTCTGTCAACAGTTAAATGGATAAACTATGGTATACCCATCAAATGATATATTATAGGCTTTATCATATTGAGAATGAGTGACAAGCACATATATGAATATGGATGAATCACAAAAGACTAATACAGAAGAAATAAAGTCACAAAGGAAAAATACCATGATTCATTTATATAAATTTCTAAATACAGGTGAAAAAATTTAAAATTGTGTTTAGGGATAAACAATGACTAGCTTAAAAAACAAAAACAAACAGAAATCAGGAAAACAGAAAAGCAAGAGAATAATCATCATGAACTTTGGGATTCTTAAATAGAATCTTTAAGAGTAGAAAAACAGGCTCGGTGCCTGTGGCTCAAGTGGCTAAGGCGCCAGCCACATATACCCCAAGTAACAATAATGACGGCTGCAACCCAAAAATGGCCGGGTGTTGTGGTGGGTGCCTATGGTCCCAGCTACTTGGAAGGCGGAGGCAGGAGACTCGCTTGAGCCCAGGAGTTGGAGGTTGCTATGAGCTATGATGCCATGGCACTCTACCCAGGGGGATAGCTTG
>CAUYQV010183023.1:0-13950 GCA_963574575.1 Galagoides demidoff
TGGCTGCAACCAAAAAAAAAAAAAAAAAATGGCCGGGCATTGTAGCGGGCGCCTGTGGTCCCAGCTACTTGGGAGGCTGAGGCAGGAGACTCGCTTGAACCCAGGAGTTGGAGGTTGCTATGAGCTGTGATGCCATGGCACTCTACCCAGGGGGATAGCTTGAGGTTCCGTCTCAAAAAAAAAAAAAAAAAAAAACTAGCCCATCATTGTGGGGGGCACCTGTAGTCCCAGCTACTCAGGAGGCTGAGGCAAGAGAATTGCTTGAGCTCAGGAGTTTGTGTTTGCTGTGAGCTGTGACGCCATGGCACTGTACTGAGGGTGACACAGTGAGACTCTGTCTCAAAAAAAATAAAAAGAGGGCTGCACCTGTGGCTCTGTGGGTAGGGCGCTGGCCCCAAATACCCAGCGTGGCAGGTTCAAACCCAGCCCTGGCAACAAAAAAATAGCTGGGCGTTATGGCGGGCACCTGTGGTCCCAGCTACTTGGGAGGCTGAGGCAAGAGAATCACCTCAGCCCAGGAGTTGGAAGTTGCTGTGAGCTGTGACGCCACACTCTACCAAAGGTGATAAAGTGAGACTCTTGTCTCTACAAAAAAAAAAAAAGAAGAAGAAGCAGCAGCAGCCATCTGCTTTCATGCTCTCAAGAGGATTTTTGCTAGTTACAAATGCATATGTCCTGTCTCTAAACAGAAATGGGTGGATCTTTTCTCCTATAAGTGAAAAGTAATAGAAAGTAGGTGAAGCTGAAGGTGTGCTTTTGATATGGGTAAGAGTGTTGAAATCCATCTCTGAACTTTCTTGTCCTACCCCTAGCACATAAACAATTCCTTGGGTATATGGTTAAGTAGGCCACTCTGGTAGAAGATTGTTTGGCATTATGATGGCCAGTGTAGACTCCTAGAAATGCATTCATGTTTTAAGGTGCCAAAGTTTTAAATCATCAGAGCAGGAAAAAAGTTTTCCATCCACCCTCCATTAGGTTCCTCCTTTGAATTTACAGGGAATACAACATGGCCAACTGCATTGCCATTCAATGTGTAACACTTAATAAGACCAACTCTGCATAATGTTAGCTTCCCAAGAGACATAGGACAGGAGTAGGACTGTCCCTTTGCCAGTTTCCTGAAAGAGGAGGACATTGTATCCAGGCAAGTCCTAGACCAAATTTCAGAAAGGCACTTTGGTATTGCAGATTTGTCACCATGCCCAGAACACATGCACAGGTCATAAGCTGACAGCTTTTCCCATGCTTTAAGAGCAGTTAAGAAGAATGAGAAGATGACTTCTTTTTTTGCCTGCCATTTCCAGATATTAAAATCCTCATCCTTTAAGCCTAAGGGCTCTAAATCAAGGTTTCAGCAAATGAGAACCAAGATGAGGTTTTAGCACATTTGTGTGGGAGGCAGAAGCTGAGGGGTACAAATAGACATTAATGAAAGGAGAAATCATTGAGTTGCCCTATCAGCAAGAAAGAACTTGACTACGTAGATCTGTGGAATTTATAATAAGCAAACTCCAAATCCACCTTGCAGATTGGTGACATTTTCTAAGTGATAAAAAATTTGTCTTGGGTGGCACCTATAGCTTAAAGGAGCAGGGAGCTGGCCCCATATGCTGGAAATGATGGGTTCAAACCCAGCCCCAGCCAAAAACTGCAAAAAAAAAATTTTGTCTCACTCATTCATAGAGTAAGTCCCTTTGGCTCTGCTTCCTCCTTTCCCTTTTGCTATGGTTTTACATAAATGCTCACTAAACTACTTGAAAGCCAGAGCCTGACCCATTTCCTCTCTCACCTTTGGCTATTACCTAGTGGTATTACAGATGGACATGCAAACATAAACACTGGTTGGGGAACAGAAATGATATCTGGGTTATTCTAAGTAGTTGGTACCTTTGTTAACACAAACACAAGGTGACAATTTCTTCTCCTCTAAATTACATTTGCTTTCCTGCATGTTAATTACCTTAATGTTCAATTTTTGCCGTTCCCGTTTTCTGACAGATTGTACAGGGTATCTCCCAAGAAGTGTTTCCCAGTCTTGACAGGACAAAAGACATAAAGAATAACAGCAGGGCAGGGAGAAACCCCATGCCTGAATCTAGTGTCAGTCTTTCCCACTGATCTGGGCTCTGCATGGGCTCTTTTTGAAATAAGTTTGAGCGAGCAAGAGAGGACTCTTCACAGGGTTTGAATTTAACTATAGCCCAAAGACATCACTTTATGTCCAGGCCAGGCAGGAGTGCGGGGATCTCTCAGAATTACTAACAAGTTTGAGTTCCAGGTGGAACCCTGTGTGTGGCAGTAAAAACACATTTTCATGCTTTTACTTAGCTGTGATCCTTAGAAGGTTATTAAATATTATTTTTCTTGGCAGCTCCTGTGGCTCAGTGAGTAGGGCATCAGCTCCATATACCAAGGGTGGTGGGTTCAAACACAACCCTGGCCAAACTGCAACAAAAATTGCAAAAAGTTTCTGCTGTGGCAGGTGCCTATAGTCCCAGCTACTTAGGAGGCTGAGGCAAGAGAATCGTCTGAGCCCAAGAGCTGGAGGTTGCTGTGAGCTATGACATCATGGCAGGCACTCTACCGAGGGGGACAGAACAAGACTCTTGTCTCTTAAAAAAAAAAAATCTGTTGGGCAGCACCTGTGGCTCAAAGGAGTGGGGCGCTAGCCCCATATGCGGGAGGTGGCGGTTCAGGCCCAGCCTTGGCCAAAAACTGCAAAAAATATATATGTATATATTTTTTCTCCTATCTGCGTTTATGCAGAGAAGCTAATGAAATGCACAGAACTTCAAGTGAGTTTAAATAAGTCTCTGCCATTACGAAATTGGGTAATACAGAGCTACTCTTGCTTTTTTTCCTACCACCCTTTGGCTCCTGTGATGAGCTGGAGCTTTTTAATTCTCACGTTCACTGAACCATCAGACAAGAGTTCTGCTGATTTTAAGGTTTAGCAAAGCTTTGAAAACACAAGAGGGGAATTGTACAATGTTTGACGGTCATCACTCATTGGTCAGAGTACATTATAAAAATTATACTCAATTACTCTCACTAAATGCATCTAAACTTATAACTTTATGTACTTCTATACTTAAGTTGGTTGTATTTAACTTTCTTTTATCTTTTTTTTTGAGACAGTCTCACTTTGTAGCCCTTGGTAGAGTGCTATGGCATCACAGCTCACAGCAACCTCAAATTCCTGGGCTTAAGTGATTCTCTTGCCTCCGCTCCTGAGTAGCTGGGACTATAGGTGCCCACCACAACACCTGGCTTTTTTTTAGAGACAGGGTCTTGCTCTTGCTCAGGCTGGTCTCGAACCTGTAAGCTCAGGGCAATCCTCTGCCTCAGCCTCCCAGAGTGCTAGGATAACAGGCATCAGCCACCACACCCAGCCTAACTTTCTTTTGTCTTGGTTAACATTTCTAAAAGAGTATCATCTTTAAATATAGAGAGAATTCTGTCACTAATTTTGGCATTTTGATAAGTTGTTGTTTTGCTTTATCCCTCCTTTGTGGTCCCAGTGGTTTTGCCTGGCATAGGTGACACTTAGGCATCTAACTTAGCAAACTGTCATATCAAAGGAAATGCCTAATTCTATGGTATCAGACATCTTTGACTGCAGGCTGTGGTTTGTTGGTGTTGAAGGAAGCTGTATGTTGAGAAAAGTGTCTGTAGTTTATTTAAGTTACGGCAAATAGCTCACATCCAAGGCTTATATGCTTGCTGCATTTCTTAGAGAGCTTTTCTCAAATCTTTCCTTGTGCATACATGTAGACCTTTAGGGTAATCATTCTTTGGTTAAGGACTATCTAAAAGAAAAGTGGGCCAAAGGGGGAAAAATTGCAGCTCTTTATCTCTGAAAAGTATATTCAACTCCTAAATAGGTCACTGGAGGTATAAGTGAAGGCTTCAGAGACCCAAGTTAGCACTTAGCTATGGCATCAAACCACAACAACCCAGTTTGACAGTATGCTGAGGAGATTGCTTCAGTTCTGAAGGGTAGGGAGAGGAGCTTTGGGGTTTGTGCGTAGAATTAGTGATTGGAGAGGGTAAGGGTAAAAGGAGAGAATGAGCCCTATGCAATTATGGCTCAAAGATACTATTCTACCTTCCTTTTGTTTTTGTTTTTTTTAAGGCAGAATCTCAAGCTATCCCCCTGGGTAGACTGCTGTGGCATCGCAGCTCATAGCAACCTCCAACTCCTGGGCTCAAGCAAGTCTACTGCCTCAGCCTCCCAAGTAGCTGGGACCGCAGGCACCCGCCACAACACCTGGCTATTTTTTGGTTGCAGCCATCATTGTTGTGTGGCAGGCCCGGGCTGGATTCGAATCCTCCACCTTAGGTGTATGTGGCTGGCGCCTTAGCCACTTGAGCCACAGGCCCCGAACCTTGTTTTTGTTTTGAGATAGAGTCTCACTCTTTGCCCCAGCTAGAATGCAGTGGTATCAACATAGCCATTGTAACCTCTAACTCCCATGCTCAAGCGATTCTCTTGCCTTATCCTCCTGAATAGCTGGGACCACAGGCTTGCACCATCTATACCCAGGTTTGTTTTTTTTTTTTAGAGACAGTCTCACTTTGTTGCCCTGGGCAGAGTGCTGTGGTGTCACAGCTCACAGCAACCTCCAGCTCCTGGGCTTAGGCGATTCTTTTGCCTCAGCCTCCCAAGAAGCTAGGACTACAGGCGCCCGCTACAATACCCAGCTATGCCCAGCTATACCCAGCTAATTTTTTTTCTTTTTGGTAGAAACGGGGTCTCACTCTTACTCAGGTTGAACTCAAATTCCTGGCTATAAGCAACCCCCTGGCCTTGGCCCACCTTTCTTTTTTTAATAGACCCTGTTAGGGAAGACTAAATGAAGCAGAAATTCCTCTTGAGAAAAAAGCAACTGGATCTTTTTTTTTTTTTTTTTTTTTTTTTGCAGTTTTGGCTGGGGTCGGGCTTGAACTTGCCACCCCTGGTATATGGGACTGGTGCCCTACTCCTTGAGCCACAGGTGCTGCCCAGCAGCTGGGTCTTAAGTGGAAACCTGCTTTCATGGTTTAGTTGGATTTTAAATACAGACATTGTTAGTGTTTTCATTTTCCAAGTCTTCATAGAATTTTAGGTCAAATAACTATAAACTAGCCCAAATTCTTGAGTTGTGTCTATAAGTATTGCCTGATTATTTCCCTTTTTTAAATATTTTGATAGCCTACTAAAATTTGGTGACAAAACAGTATCCAGTTTTCTGTATACCTTTGAGACTCTTCTGGAATACACAGTTGGTTCTTCCTTCCAATGGAATGTTCTCTAAAGGTGTCAGAAAACAACTACTGAGTCCAGAATGTTGACCTTTTTCTAAAGTAGGTAGGCTCAAGCTTTATCATGAGGTGAATGAATGAAGCTTTTTTTTTCTTTTTTTTTTGCAGTTTTTGGCCCGGGCTGGGCTTGAACCCGCCACCTCCAGCATATGGGGCTGGTGCCTTACTCCTTTGAGCCACAGGTGCCACCATGAAGCTACTTTTTAAAATGTTTATATCTTGCCCATCTTCCATTGTGGAGAACCCAGTATTGCAAGAATAGCTAAATTAGGCTATTTGGGCCCTGTGGCACTGGAGCTCAGCTTGTATAAAAATTCAAACCTGGCCTGGGTCTGTCTGCTAAACAATAATGACAACTACAACAAAAGATAGCCAGGCATTGGGCAGCGCCTGTGGTTCAAAGGAGTAGGGCACTGGCCCCATATGCCAGAGGTGGCGGGTCCAAACCCAGCCCTGGCCAAAAACTTCAAAAAAAAAAAAAAAAAGCCAGGCTTTGTGGTGGGCACATGGAGTCCCAATTACTTGGGAGGCAGAGGCAAGAGAATTGTTTAAGCCTAAGAGTTTGAAGAGGTGAATAAATGAAGCTACTTTTTAAAATGTTTATAACATTCTAAAATTGGCAGAGAGAAGCACCTTGTATAACTGTTGGTCTTCTACCCTACCTCTCTTCTTCTTTCCCTGCATAACTTGTAGCATTCTTCTCCAGGTGTCCCTTGCTGGAAGGATGCTATGGGCCAGCTCTGCATAGAAGGCAATAAAACTTGGGGGCACAGTGAGCTAGTTTCAAAAGATTGTATGCATTTAGAAGTGATGCAACTAGCTAAGTTTCTCAATGGGGTATTTGTAATGGGCTGGCACTTTGTTGATTTCCTTGTTAACACAGCCACTGAGGCTTTGCATAAAAAAAAAAACCCAGCAGTCTGTGTACTTTTTTAATGTACTTTGTGGCATTAGCTGTATTTGAGTCACTAGCTAGGATGAAGGGGAGGGTAAGGGATTAAGATTCAGGGACCCTGTGAACTTTCCGTTTTAAATCTTTTTATTATCCTTCAATATGGCCATTTTCCCTGCCTTTGGAAGGTGGGCCATCCTTGAAGACAAAAGCTGATGTCCAGAGGAAACTTGCTATTTCTGCTGACATTTACATTTGATTAAATTTTGTTCCCTCAGAGCATAAACTTCTCTCTCCCTCTGTCCCTCCCTTCCTTTCTTCCAAGATGAGATCTTGCTGTGTTACCTAGGTTAGTTCTTGCTTAAGGCAGTCTTTCCACCTCAGCCTCTGAAAGCACTGGTATTACAGATGTGAGCTGCTATGCCCAACCTACGTTTTCTTAAAATTAAACTTCACCTAGGATCTCTTAGCTTTTCCAGGACATAAGTTGGTTTCAGTTTATAACAGGCTGTTTTTCTGTGTGTGAGGGTCCCTTTATAGATCAAGGTGGCTGCTGAGAAGCTGAGACATGATGTGGTCTTGTCAGAGATCATCTTCATTCCCCATTTTGGCTAGCACCAATGTGTTTTCTAAGCTGGCAGAGGGCTGCAGGGCCAGTCTGAGAGTAGCATGTATTGTCTTTTGCAACTGGTCTTACACAATGCTGCTAGATATAATTATAGGATTTTTATCTAGTAGTGGTCCTGAGATGGATGGATGAAACCCACAAACTGTGAAATTAAAAGTCAAAACTGCTCGGTGCCATTGTTTGCTTGCTGAACACCTCTTCCCCCACCGAAAGAAGGTAGGGTGACATGCATATGATAGTGGGAGCAGTGAAATCCTACTTAGTCCGACTGATATTTTATTTCAACTATAACTGGCATAGATAGAAAAAAAGAAAAAAGGGAGAAAAGAAAACTGCCATAGATGGCTAGGAGATACTCTGATTCCTGGAGAATGATTGGTTCTGACAGGAGGGACCCTACCAGTTCATGTGACTGACCTTCTTTTAGAAGAGAACCCAAGTGGAAGACTGTTGGTGTATTGTGTACAGATAGGCTGTTTGCATAGTGTTCCTGTTAGGTGTTTGTATTAAATAGAGTATTTCATCAGTCCGGGAAGAGAAAATACAGCATGTTCTTTCTTAAATACTTTTCATCCACCTGCTTTCTTTTGTCCTAAAACATACATCAAAGCTTTTAATTTGGTTAAGTGAGATATTCATGTCTCTTAAGCTGCTGGTGGCTCAAGTTTTATTTATTTATTTATTTATTTTGAGACAGTCTTACTATGTCACCCTTGGTAGAGTGCCATAGTGTCACAGCTCACAGCAACTTCAAATTCTTGGGCTTAAATGATTCTCTTGCCTCAGCCTCCCAAGTAACTGGGACTCCAGGTGCCCACCACAACACCTGAAACCCGCAAACTGTGAAATTAAAAGTCATTATTTTTTTTTTTTTTGTAGTTGTCATTGTTGTTTAGCAGACCCAGACCAGGTTTGAACCCGCCAGCCCCGGTGTATGTGGCCGGTGCCCTAGCTACTGAGCTATGGGCTGCCAAGCCTGGCTCAAATTTCAAAATGTCGTTTTTACTTAAGGGGATGGACAGTTGAAAGGCACACACTAGAAACCTCATTTAGTACCCAAAAAATGGTTCTGAGCCAAATATTATTTTTATTTGCATGTTGTAACACCAAAAACTGTCTCTGGAATAAAAGAGTCTTTCTGCTTCCTGATCTCCCTCTCTCCCTCCACCTCTTCCCCTCCTTCCTTTATTCTTTTGTCCCCCTCCCCCTTCTCCCTTTCAGTTCCATATTGAAAAACTGCTTGTGCTAGATGGATAATTAACGCAGTACTATGGAGCAACAGGTTCCTCTGGTAGTGACTAAATCTGAAGTAAATGTTAACGTCATGCTGGTTCACATGTATTAATAGGCAAGAGAGATAAGAGAAGTTAGACTCAGATCAGCCATACTAGTATATGACTTAAAATAGATCCTCTCAGAGAGCCAAGAACCATGACAACAACTAACATCTTCCACTTGCAGTGTTGAGCTGCAGCCTCATTAATGAATGAAAGGCATTCTAAATTAAAACTGGTTCTATCCGTGGGTTGTGGATTAGGATCATCTTGCCCTGGACTTTGAATCTTTAACATGGAAAGGTCTGTCAATGCAGGCATTACTGTTAGCTAAGAGGTATATGTTTGTGGTTTTCTCCTTAATGAGTCCAGAAATAGACTGGACACCCTCATCAGCAATAAAGGTGGGATTTATTTATGGGAGTCTAGATATGTTAGAATCATGCTTGGATTAAGGAAGTTTTAGTCTTGAAAAATTAATGTAATCAGTTTGTGTGTAGATATTACTGTAAATAGTTTGTGGGCCCTCTGGGCCTCATGAGAACCACAACAAACTCTGAGAAGCAAATTCTTCAAGTGAATATATATTTTCTGAAGATTCAGAGCTTTATTGTTATGAACTATTTTATAGCCAACAGAAGGTCTTTCAAGTTTAGGTAGGTGGTGGTTAAGATAAAATAGTCACTTTCTGGCCAGAAATTGCAGTTCAGAGCTTTTAAACAAATGATCTGGAAGGAAGCTTATCTACAACAGTGAAGGTGGGAAGATAATTCTTCCAAAGCTATGTCTTCAAAGGGTACCCTTTTCTCTGCCTGTAGAAAGGAGTGCCTGTCTCATAGCATTGCAGGCCATATTTTTTGGAAGCAAGAAAATAAAGGTCCTTTGTCTATTTGGCTAGAGAGCTACCAGTTTTCCAAGACAGCTATTTCAGGGACATTTATTCCCAGGAAAAAAGTACCCACAGCTAGCACCTTTCTTTTATCAGGTAGTTTATCAAAATGCAAAAATATACCTGTTTCTGTGAAACAGTGGCTTCCTTCTGAACCCCTGAAATCTTTAACTTTCCTCCCTCCCTCATCCTTCATCTCAATCTCTTGCCCCAGACCATAGTGCCATGGTGTCACCCTAACTCCCAGTAGCCCCTAACTCCTGAGTTCAAGTGATCCTCCTGCCTCAGCCTCCCAAAAGTGCTAAAATTACAGGTCTGAGCCATCTCCCTCCGCACTAACTTACTGTCTTTACAGGAACATCGACTGAATTACCATTTGCTAAATAGGTCTGAATTATGAAAAAAGAATAGGGTAAAAGCCATGTCACCTTCAGGTGCCAAGTGACAAAATTTCTGGGACTCTTTGTTAATTCTGTCATCCATGAGCTATCGAGTCCTTTGTGGATCTCTATGGTAAGGATCAGTTTGTAGTTGATTATTTGTGGTCTTATTACCAAGTGCCCTTTTCACTTTCTAGCCTGTGATCCCTGACAGCAAGGACTATGTTTGAAATCCCAACACTTAACTTCAGTGCCTAGCATAAAATAAGCTTCTAGTAAATGTTTGAGTGGATGAATGACATTGGTCCTCTCTCTATAAGGCTGTATTTTTTGATGGGGTAGATAATAACTTGTGTGTTCATCGTCTAGTGTGGTACCTAGTCCATTGGTAAATAAGTAGTGGGGGCTC
Source organism: Galagoides demidoff (assembly GCA_963574575.1). Lineage (NCBI taxonomy): Eukaryota > Metazoa > Chordata > Mammalia > Primates > Galagidae > Galagoides > Galagoides demidoff. The sequence continues at coordinate 9,780 of CAUYQV010183023.1, forward strand.
AGTAAATATTGAAAGACAGAAGGAAATGCTTAGCCTTGAGGTTAAGGAAAATACTTTGATGGATATTCTATTGTGTTTCCCGGAAATAAGAGAACTACTAAAGAGGGTTCTTAAAAAACAGCTTGGAAACTTTGTTTTGTTTTGTTTTGAGACAGAGTCTCACTTTGTTGCCTTCAGTAGAGTGCTGTGGCATCATAGCTCACAGCAACCTTAAACTCTTGGCCTCAAGTGGTCCTCTTACCTCAGCCTCACCGGTAAGCTGGGACTACAGACACCTGTCACAATGCCTAGCTAAGCTTGGAAACTGATTTGGGAGTTTTTTCTAGTTATTAGTTCTACCAATTTTTCTATTAGGTCTTTTTTTTTTTTTTTTGGTCTGGGACTGGGTTTGAATCTGCCACCTCTGGCATATGGGGCCGGCGCCCTACTCCTTTGAGCCACAGGCACCGAGCCACAGGCACTGCCCTACTTATTAGTTCTTAAGGCTTTAGGTGACTTTGTTTCCTCACCAATAAAATGGGAATGAGAGTTAATTATCTCAGAGTGGGTTAGTAAAGATCAGATAAGGGTATTTGTTAAAATACTTTGTGAACTGTAATACACTAGATGTAAGGTGAAGTTATCACTCTGCTATTTCTAGAGTTTAGTGATTTGGAAGTGCAGGCACCACTGGCTCGTAGTGTTTTCATGATTGTCACTGCTGAGTAGCTGAAACTTTGATAGAGTAATCTAAGTATTACCTGACTTTTAATTTTTAATGATTTCCTTTTATAAATGATGGCCTCCAGCTCACCATTTCATTGATACATAGGGATGAGAGAGAGCTGGGGAAGATCCTTCTTTTTCATGACAGGCATATCATGATTTAAAGTCTTTGGCATGTGTATAATTATTTCAGAGTTGCACATTAAGCTTATGAGAACACCATATTTATGGGGAAGGAACTTCAAGATGGGCAGCTGAGGCGGAGAAGTCCTCAGAATGAGTACATGATTACCCTGAGGCTGCAGAATCACCTTTCACCCTGGAATCCTCTTCCTGTCAGCAGTGTTTCTTTCTTTTTTTTTTTTTTTTTGAGACAGAGCCTCAAGCTGTCACCCTGGGTAGAGTACCACGGCATCACAGCTCATAGCAACCTCCAACTCCTGGGCTCAAGCGAGTCTCCTTCCTCCTCCTCCCAAGTATCTGGGACCACAGGCGCCCGCCACAACACCCGGCCATTTTTTGGTTGCAGCCATCATTGTTGTTTGGCGGGCTCGGGCTGGGGATTCCAACCCGCCACCTTAGGTGTATGTGGCTGGCACCTTAGCCGCTTGAGCCACAGGCGCCAAGCTAGCAGTGTTTCTGATATGGACAAAAACAGCCTTTTTCAGAACTGGTTCCTGAGCTTACCTGAATGACAGTGTCTTCCCTGAAGCCATTTAATGAATCTTTTCCTCTAGAAATTTGAGTTGAAAATTTGTCTTCTGAATAGATTGAAAGAAATTGCTTTGGAGCAGAGAGGAAACATGACCATGACAAAGCTTTATGATGGGCGATTCCTATGTTCCAGCAGTGCCTATGATGATCATTTTCTAGAAACTTAGACCTTTCTTTCCTATCCATGCCATCTTAGATATTAACTGCCTTTTCTCAAGATACCATCTTTTCAAATTTGTTATTTCAAGATTTGCATGTTCTGTCTCTTAAGAAAGCAGCAAACCTCTGGGCGGTGCCTGTGGCTCAAAAGGGTAGGGCACCAGCCCCATATGCTGGAGGTGGTGGGTTCAAACCCAGCCCTAGCCAAAAAAAAAAAAGTATATATTTTTAAAAAAGAAAGCAGTAAATCTCAACAACTAAAGAAATGATGGTCTTGATCATTTAAATGTTCTGTGTTCACCCTGGAGACAGTACTTGGATTACCATGGTCTACTCCCTAAATGCATAGCCCCCATTCCACACTTAGGGCAGACCTTAAAAAAAAGTAATTTATGGGTGGGCTGGGTGCAGTGGATCATACCCGTAATCTTAGCTCTGGGAGGCCAAAATGGGAAGATTGCTTGAGGTCAGAAGTTTAAGATCAGCCTGAGGGAGAGCGAGAGACCCCCAAGGCTAGGCATGGTGGCTTATGCCTATAATCTAGCACTCTTTGAGAGGCCAAGTTGGGTGGATAGCCTGAGCTCATGAGTTTGAGACCAGCCTAAGCAAAAGCAAGATCCCTGTCTCTACTAAAAATAGAAAAATTGAGCCCTAGAGTTAGAGATTGCTGTGAGCTCTGATGCTGTGGCACTCTACTAAGGGTGACAAAGTGAGACTCTATCTCAAAAAAATTTTTTTTAAAAAGAGCAAAACCCAGCTCGGTGCCTGTGGCTCAAGTGGCTAAGGCGCCAGCCACATACACCTAAGGTGGCGGGTTCAAATCTAGCCAGGGCCCACCAAACAACAATGATGGCTGCAACCAAAAAATAGCCGGGCATTGTGGCGGGCACCTGTGGTCCCAGCTACTTGGGAGGCGGAGGCAGGAGACTCACTTGAGCCCAGGAGTTGGAGGTTGCTGTGAGCTTTGATGCCACAGCACTCTACCCAGGGGGACAGCTTGAGGCTCTGTCTCAAAAAAATTAAAAAAAAAAAAAAAAGCAAAACCCCCATCTCTACAAAAATAGAAAAATTAAAAGGGAATGATGGTGTGTGCCTGTAGTCCTAGCTACTCAGGAGGCTGAAGCAGAAGAATCACTTGAGCTCGGGAGTTTGAGGCTACAGTGAGCTATGAAGATGCCATAGCGGGGTAGCAGGCATGACAGAGCAAGAACACGCTGTCTCTAAAAAAAAAGAAAAAAAGGAATCTATGGCCATAATCTAGAATTCTGAGAAATGGAGAAATGTGTGTTCTTGAATGATGTGGTGTCTGTCTCTAAAAGTGATCCTTTAAAAACCAACCAGAAGGGCAGCACCTGTGGCTCAGTGAGTAGGGCACTGGCCCCATATACCAAGGGTGGTGGGTTCGAGCCTGACCCCGGCCAAATTGCAACAACAACAACCAAAAGAAAAAATAGCCAGGCCTTGTGGTGGGCGCCTGGAGTCCCAGCTACTCAGGAGGCTGAGGCTAGAGAATTGCCCATGCCCAGGAGTTGGAGGTTACCATGAGCTGTGATGCCACAGCATTCTACTGAAGGCAACAAAATGAGACTCTGTCTCTTAAAAAAAAAAAAAAGAAAAGAAAAAACCAAAAAGAAGGTGCTTTTTAACATTTTGCCTCTGTGTTAAGAAAGACAAAATTAAAAATCAAGTATGTTTGAGTGGCGCCTGTGGCTTAGTGGGTAGGACGCTGTATACCGAGGGTGGCAGGTTCAAACCTGGCCCCGGCTGAACTGCAACAGAAAAATAGCTGGGCATTGTGGCGGGCACCTATAGTCCCAGCTACTCGGGAGGCTGAGGCAAGAGACTCGCCTAGGCCCAGGAGTTGGAGGTTGCTGTGAGCTGTGATGCCACGGTACTCTACGGAGGGCGACACAATGAGACTCTTGTCTCTACAAAAAAAAAAGGTAAAAATAAAAATCAAATTGTTTAAAGAAAATCAAAATGAATGCAGTGGGGTTATTTAGTATTTGAACTTTAGGTTTGCAAATATGGGCTTTGACTCCCATATCTTCTCATTGTTTTATGACTTAGAAAACCCTAAGTAATTTCATGTGTGATTTAACCACCAAAACAAGTGCCTGCCTAATTGCATTACCTTGCTTCATGCCTTTGTAGGGGTTATTGCTTCCAAGCCCGGGTCTTCCCCAGTTCTTTAAATTAAGGTTAACAAAGGAAATACCTTTGTATCTATGCCCCGAAGGCATAGAGAAGAGGATTTGGGTAGAGAATAGTTTGAGTATGGTGTTGTATTGAAGTGCTGTGGGAACCAGAGGTTTAGAAAAAAGATTCCTACAGAGAATATTCAATTGAGCCTCAAAAGATAAGAGTTCAGGCTCCGCGCCTGTGGCTCAATCAGCTAAGGCGCCAGCCACGTACACCTAAGGTGGCGGGTTTAAATCCCCAGCCCAGGCCCGCCAAACAACAATGATGGCTGCAACCAAAAAATGGCCGGGCGTTGTGGCAGGCACCTGTGGTCCCAGCTACTTGGGAGGCAGAGGCAGGAGACTCTCTTGAGCCCAGGAGTTGGAGGTTGCTATGAGCTGTGATGCCATGG
>CAUYQV010183025.1:0-13999 GCA_963574575.1 Galagoides demidoff
GTGCCTGTGGTCCCAGCTACTTGGGAGGCAGAGGCTGGAGACTCACTTGAGCCCAGGAGTTGGAGGTTGCTATGAGCTGTGATGCCATGGCACTCTACCCAGGGGGATAGCTTGAGGCTCCGTCTCAAAAAAAAAAAAAAAGAAAAGAAAAATTAGCTGGGAGTTATGGTGGCCAACTGTATTCCCAGCTACTTGGGAGACTGAAACAAGAAGATAGCTTGAGCCCAGGAGTTTGAGGTTCGTATGAGCTATGATGCCACAGCACTCTACCCGGGCAACTGAGTGAGACTCTATCTCAAAAAAAAAAAAAAAAAAATCTACAGCCTTTTCCAAGAATATCTACCACTCTGTCTAATTCTAAAAATATTCAGATATATATTTTTTCATCACTCATCACTCTTCTGAACGTCAAACTTCTCTTTCTAATCACCTGATCGTTTTTACAATTTGCACTTTTAACAAAATTAAGATATCAAAAAAACAAATCTCTGATTTCTCACCAAAACCTCCTCTTGAAGGCTTCCCTATGCCTTTGGTTGCTCAACCCAAAAATGTCAGAATGAGACTTTGCTTTTTTTTATATCTTATATGCAAACCATCAGAAAACCCTGCTAGTTAGATTTTGGAAATAAATACAGCATTCTACCATTTCTTAGCACCCTGCTACTTTTCCACCACTGCCATTCTGAGCCACATCATCTGCTTCTTGGATGTCTGTAAAATCTTCCTAAGTCCTTGCCAGACAAGGTTTGGTGTGTGCAACAGGGCTGAGCATCGCCAGGAAGCTCGCCAGAAATGCAGAATCTCAGTCCCCATCCTACATTTACTGAAAGAGAATCTTCATTTTAATGGGATTGTCTGTGATTTGTCCACAGTAAAGTGTGAGAAACTTCATCCTAATTGATCTCTCTGTTCCTTCCCTAGAATCTTTATAGTCCGTTTTCAATACAGCACCAAGAGGAGTAATCCTGTTAAAATGAAAGATGATATTGTACCTCTCCTCTGCTAACAGCCCGTCTGATCCTCCTATCTTACTGAAAATACTAGAAAAAGTCCTTCCGGGGGTCAACATGAGCATCAGCATCTTCTGAAGTCTGTTAGGTCTTGACTCTCAGTGGCTACAATGCTTGTGTATGAAAAAATATGCTGACTGCATATGGAGAGTTCTGGTCAACTCCGTTAACAAACATCTCCCACTACTTCTTACTCTGATAGATGAGTAACTTCATTCTTGCCGTATTAATTGTACCTTTTTCACTGAGAGACTGAGCTCTACTTTTTTTGTCTCAAATATCAAAAAAATACGAACAAAATTTCCAAAATGATTACATTCCTCTAAATGTTTTTAAGTGTATAACGTTTCTCGAGTTCTTATCTTTTACAGGGTTATTTTGACATGCTTACAGGTATAAGCATATTATGGCCAGGATTTATATCAAAATAACATGGGAGGAGGAGAAATAAATATGAAAATAGATGAAACAAAATTGGCCCCAAGGGTGGCTGGATGATAAGTATAAGAAGATTGCTTGTGTTTGCCTATCTTGGGGTATGTTTGAAATTTGTTATACTATTTTTAAGGTCTATGCAAATTTGTTAAAATAATTTTCTTCTTGGGTGGCGCCTGTGGCTCAAGGAGTGGGGCGCCGGCCCCATATGCCAAGGGTGGTGGGTTCAAGCCCAGCCCTGGCCAAAAACTGCAAAAAAGAATAAAAATTTTTTTTCTTCTTTTTTTTTTTTGATACCTGGATTAAATTATAGGATGACTAAGATTAGCTTTTGTGGTTAAAAAAAAAAAGAACAAATATGCTGAAATAATACTTCAATAATTGTCCATTGTGCTTTTGTCTTCTCTGTATTATATTTCCCTGATAAAGGCTATTCATAATAGCTTTCCAATAGCAGATCAATTTAATGGAAAATCTTAATCCCAATGGAATTAGGAGAAATGGATAACTAACTACTTTGGGTAGCAATAAACTTTGAGGAGAATTATTGTTGAGTAACGCTATCTTACGCATTACTGGGAAGACTGGACTTCCTAATTTATTTATATAACTGATTCCCTGGCACAGAATCTGGCACAGAGCAGGCAGTCAACAAGTATTAGCTGAATGTGTGAAGGAGAAATAAATGAATAAGTGAGCAAATGAATGGTGAGGACCTTGTTAAAAAAATAAAATGCACTCCAGCCTTTTCTGCTCTAGAAATTGTTTTACAGCAAAACTGTATTTTCTGAAATGATTGTGCAAGAAAAGAAATGTCTGTTTCTCATCGGGTTTTGAGGTTGCATTCCCAGGAAAGATATTGTAAGATAGAAATTCGAATACAGGAGGTTGTTGGGAATAACACCTGTTAGTAAAGGAAACGGGATTGGGCAAAATGGAGAAATTGTACTGAGACAGTCGTGCCAGAGGCCTCAACAAGTTCTACATGGAGGTACAGAACTGGGAGGCCCTTCAGCTGCTGCAAATCAAGATGAAAGTGCCAGCACATTGTGCCCTTCACACGGAGCAGAAATGACAGGTACACTGTCCCCGAAGCCATCCACCCAGAGCGGAGCTGCCAGCTCAGTGCCGTCAGATACCAGCCGCCCAGCTACAGTGCCCCTTATAATATTCATTTTCACATCTGGTTTGGAAAATTTCACCTAAAAAACTATGCTGTCACTATTTTCTTTCCAATCATTTCCCAATGTGACCTATTCTATGCTGAATCATTTCTGTGTAAAAGAATATTGAAATTTTCTTAAAATTTCCTGCCCTTTCTTAAACCTATTAAGTTTAACTTTGCTTCTGTTTAGGTCTCTTGTTGCTTATCCTTATCTACGCTGTTTTGTTTTCATTTTATTTTAGAATCTTTTTTATTGTATCTCAATAACCAGTCTTAAGTGTGCAGTTTAGCAAAATTAAAAATATTAATGATATTTGTATACACATCATCATTTATATCCAAAACTTTGCCATCATCTTCTACAAAAATTCTATACCCATTAAACAATAACTTCTCCTTCCCCTTCCTCCCAGCCCCTGACAACCTCGATTCTATTTTCTGACTCTGTGAATTTGCCTATTTCATTATAAGCACCTCTATTGAGTAGAATCGTAACAATATTTGTTCTTCTCCATCCTTCTGTGTCTGGCTTATTTCATTAAGGAAGCTCCATCCAAGGTACAATGTATTTTGACCATTGAATCAACACTTTCTCACCATTTCCAGCACTGATGTACAACATGGGAGCCAGAGTATGGAAAGTAGTTGCAGAAAAATGAGAATTGAGAAAATAGCATAGTCAAAAGGCCCAAGAGTTAGAGGCATTAGAGTACCAGTGAAGAGATGACTGAAGTCACTAAGGCGGCAAGAGGCTACTTCTATAAATTGGGGATCAGAGTTTTCCTCCCCCCACCCCGAATTACCCACCTTCTTGAGATTTTACATGAGAGGCAACTGGGTTTGTTTGTTTGTTTGTGATTATCTGTTAAAGCAGTCAATTCAATATTTAAATTTATTCAGGCAAGAGTGCTGTTGAGGGAATTGTGGGAAGTTAGCTGATCAGAATAAATAGCTAAAATCAGGCCAGGTGTGGGGACTCACACCTATAATCCTAGCAGTCTGGGAGGCCATGGTGGGTGGATTGCCTGAACTCAGGAGTTCTAGACCAGCCTGAGCAAGGGCCTGAGTGAGTTGAAAATAAGCTTCCTGCGAATCATCTGCCAAGTAGATGCTAAGAAATTCATTCAATAAAAGTGGAGTTGCTGAAGAAGCGATTCATAAATTGCTCTCTGAATTGACTGGACGGGTGAGCTGATCTGTACTATCCTTACATCCATGGAAAAAGGTACCCACCTATCCTTCAAACAGCAGAACAAACATATCCCAGTTACTCACGGCATTCTTTTAATGCAGCGGTTCTCAACCTTCCTGATGCTGCAGCCCTTTAATACAGTTTCTGTGGGTCGTGACAGAAACCACTGTTTTAATGGGATGTTGACATTTCATGCTTTCAGAAGACACTAATGGGAAAGTGGGGGTGAGAAAACTAGAGAGTCACAGCTTAAACAACAAAAAAACGACTTGAAATATTTCCATCGGCTGGCATAGTTTTGACTCTAATGTCATGTAACAGGGCACTCTGTGTATTTCATTTGACTTCAGAAATCATACTAGGTATCTATTTTAATTAATATCTAGTGAATAATATTCAAACAATATAAGGAAGGGTCTAATAAAGTCAGTCTGCCTTTTTTATCTGAACTTTGTCTTCTGCTGTAGAAAAACCATCAATATTTTCTTGTGTACCCCATGAGAAAATAACTATTTGTATGCATACAGTATATCAACACGTATGTTTACTTCAGGACACAAATGGGGATCATATAACATACATTATTTTATGTCCTGTGTTTTCACTTAAAAATACATTTTGGCAAGCATTTAATACTTGTTCTTACAAAATTTACCCAGGCTTTTAAATTCTGCATAGGATTCCTTCCTGGGACTACACCAGAACTTATTTGTTAAGGTTGCTTCAAATTTATTGCTATTATAAGCCATCCTTGTTCATGTCTTCTTGTGCAATGTGTGAATTTATTTTTAGGCCAGAGACATGGAAGTAGAATTGCCAAGTCATAATGCCAAGTCACATTTCCACTTAATGGTTTCATCCAAATTGCTATTCAAAGAAGTCTCACCAATTTATTCTCTCATCGTTCCCTCACATCTTCAGTAATTCTATATTTTATCAAAATTGTTTAGACCTACCAATCTGGTAGCTGAAAAATTATATTTAATTCTTTTCTATTACTTTAATTATGAATGACCTTGAACATGGTCATCTATGAAGTCATCTATGAGGTACTGAAGTCCTTTCTCTTTCCCTACAGTTTGAATTGGTCTTAATGTTATGTAGAGAAAGATAATTATATTTTTTCCCATCTTACATAATGCATATATATTTTTCCTCTAACTTCATGGATTTATGTCCACAGAAAAGATTTTTAAATTGTTACGTAGTCAAAATGGTTAATCTCTTTCATTGCTCCTGGATTTGAGGGGCTCATGCTTAGAATCACTTTCCCCATTCTAAATAATTAGACTATCTTCTAGTGTTTTTATGATTAGATTCACACAGAAAAGTCTGTGTCACTAATGTAGAAAAAACAAGTAGGATAGAAATCCAATTAAATGTTTTTAACCAACCAACTAGGCCAACTAAAATAACTCTTATTACTCTCATCCCATCATCCCCGGCTTAAAGAGGATAAAACAAATTCAGAAAGGTCATGTGTCTTTCTCAAGTTCCAACAACTAGTATAAATAAAATAACTAAGCTGAAGTAACAGATTCATTGTTATTAGTACTTCAACAATATTCCTTGAATTTTACCACTCTGCTTTCTGATGCCAAACTCACATATTTTAGTTCTAAATGAGGGAGTAAAGAAATCCAAAGTTATCCAAAAATAAAACTGCTACATCAGAAACTATCGAATATTCTCTTGGTTAATTCAAGTGAAAGTTGGAGGACTCCTGGTCACAAGTACGAATGGAAGATTTTTCCAACCAAAGATATGGATGGGATCATCTTTAAAGTCACTTTCCATCCTTAAGATTTTACACTCTGTAAGACACACAAAACAATTCAAGATTCTAAGTAAGACATCTCCTAAGGAGAAGAGTGGCTAGAATTCTGGGATATCCAATAATTCAACTTTTCTTTTTCCAAAAAAGTATCTGTGTATCTTAGAGACACACTCTCATTATGTACTCTAATCTCCTCCTATCTCCTCTTACTTACATCCTCTCCATTCCCAGTTTTTCACTTAGAGTCTGGAAGTAGGTCCTAATACCTTCAAGAGTAGAGGGAAATGGTTTCTTCTTATTTAAGGTTTGAAATATGTCTGAAATATTGCAGATACAGGTGTGCGTGTGAGTGCCCTCATGCACGTGTGTGTGTGTGTGTGTGTGTGTGTATTGAGCTGAGAAAGGAATAAGTTTTCCAATAATTTTTTTTGTAGGCTGACAATGTACATCAAATGGGAACAAATTGAATTCAACAGGTATCAGTTGCAATTTGGCGCACAGACATTATACATACAACTTTCACAACTGGCTGTTCCCTGTTCCACTATTTTCTTTTCTCTTTTTTTCCATTAATGATACAGAGGTTTTTTTTTTCTCCACTCTTTTTTAAGAATGTTTTACTCTTATTTAAGCAGGGCCACTTATTTCATAGTTCAAGTATTCTTTTCTCCATTAGACTCAGAGCTCTTTGAGTCTACCCACCCCAGGAACCTCTTATCCTATAGTATACCCTCAAAAACTATTTACTGAATTGTTCAGTTAAATTTTACCCTTCAGATAACATTGGGCCTTTAACTGATATCATGAAGAACAAGTTATCACTGTAGTTTGATTCTCATGAAATTTCTTTAGTCCTTTATATAATCAGCAATCTTTGAATGTCATTTTGTTTTGTCTTCTACCAACTCCCAATTTGTAAAGGGAAGCTAATGACTTATGCCATTGGTTTTACCACATAGCAACAAATGAAACAAGATTCTAGGATTTCAAATCACCTAAATCAAAGCTCCTTAAATGTCTTGACAAAGTCCAAACCAGCCAAACTGCCTTGTCCTTTACAGCTCTAGTTTCAGTCCATGCATAGTCACCAAGTGACAGTATTTCCATGCAACTCTAATTAGTAACAGTGGTTTATAACTGCTTTGTAAATCTTCCTGCAGCAAGTTTTAGCTCCCTAAGTAGCTAACCAAATTTCAGAACTCACAAGAACTCTACAGGAAATCTATACATCTCCTTGTAAGCTTCATGAATGTCTCCATGCGAGTTGCCTACCTTTCCTACTATAATTATTATCCATCATTCTTACTTCTATTTTAAAACAGATTTACTTTTATAATTTTTATTTTTGATTATACAAACCTGCATTAATTCTTTTAATAATTTGTTAATATATAATAATGTTCTAAGGATGATTGTCTTTATAGATTCTTTTAAGCTTTAACTTATCTATAACTTTCTAAATATTTTATGTCTATGATGGTTTTAATGTCACCTAGTATGACTGTAAATATGTCATGCTGTGATTCCCAATGAACCTTTTCTTTTTAATGTATTTTTTTTTTTTAGAGACAAGGTCACACTCCTGGGCTTAAGTGCTTCTCCTGCCTGAGCATCCTGAGAAGCTGAGACTGTACGTATGAGCCACCTCATCTGGTTCAGTTTCTATAGTTCTTTAAACCACAAACACTGGAGTCTTTTCTGAGAATAATGAGAATACATATATGGACTACAGTCTACATAGAGTCTATTGGCATGTGTATAATCTGTTGGCATAATATATATTGGCAATAGACTAAAGTGAGGCAAGTTGGCACATTAATATTCTCTAAAGAAGGAATGTGCCAAACATGTGATCCTTGTGGTCTTTATCTTTTTAACATGCTAATTTACTAGTAATAATCTAAGAGCCCTTGTGTTGTATATTACATTACTTCAATACACAAAAGGGAAGTGTACTGAGAATTTCCAATGAGATCTCTTACAGGTGATAACCTAATTTGTCATTTGGAAATTCTGCTCATTCTTCTGCCCCTAGAAAATGATTGGCACTCTTGGGCTTTCTGTGAAGGCTACTTATGCTGTGGCACACTGTTCAAAACTGTCCCATCTTGCTGAACTTTTCACAGAAACAACTTACTCCTGGCTTTCTCCATATCTTAAAGTATTAGCAACAATTAGAAGTATCATGAGGAATATTATAAGATAATAATGGTAGTATACCAATCACATCAAGAAATATTCAATTCTGCCTTAAGATTTGAATACTTAATTCTTCTGGGAACTTTCATTTTTAATTTTAGAGATAGGATCTTGTCATGCTGTTTAGCTGTCTTGAGCTCCTGAGTTCAGGTGAACTTCTGGCCTCAACCTCAGGAATAGCTGGGACTACCTGTGCACATCAGCACACTTAGCTCAAGAAAAAGAATTTTTATGTTTGTCCATTACAATGTATTTTCTTAGAATCTAATTCTTATAGTTCGAGCTCTAGCAGAAAATGTACCTAAATCTTGATAGTTCTGAGAGCTCATAGTTCCCAGCAGCCTGCTTCCAAAACAATCTTAAGCAGCATCTCCAACTTGATGATCAAGAGTCTGTGCAGAACCCAATATTTCTACAGAAGGAGACTTCAAGAACTCGGTATCATAATCATGATAACTCCTGTTTTAACTATGAAACAACATTGCAAATTTAACCAACTTGGAATGTCTGGGCTGGATAAAAATTTTAACTTTTAAATCAAACTATTTAGTCATCTACTAAAGTGAGTGAAACTATGTTAGTCCATTTTCTTAATGAAATTTTAAACTTATAAAGTAATGGGAAAGGGGAAAATAGAACTTCTTCTATTGGTATGAGGGGAGATATTTAACATTTTAAGAAGTTTTTTGTTTGTTCTGTTTTGTTTTATTTTGTTGTTTTGTTTTGTTGGGACAGAGTCTCACTCTGTCACCCTGGGTAGAGTGCCAGGGTGTCATCACAGCTAACAGCAGCCTAAAACTCTAGGGCTCAAAGTGATCCTTCAGGCTCCCTGGAGCCTGGGACTACAGATGACCACCACAAAGCCCGGCTGGTTTTTCTACTTTTCAGTAGAGACAGGGTCTTGCTCTTGTTCAGGCTGGTCTCAAAGTCCTGAGCTTAAGCAATCCATATGCCTCAGCCTCTCAGAGTGCTTCCATCATGCATTCAATTCTAAAGAATGTGTTAATTATGAACTCCTCTATAGAAAGGGGGCAAAAACTAAGTATTTTTGAGTCCTTTTCCTTCACCTTTTCTAATCCCTAAAGCCTGGTATTTTGATCACCATTCATTTTCAAATAATTTTTGTTTAGAGACAGGTTCTCTTTCTGTCACCCAGGCTAGAGTGCAGTGTCATGATCATAGTTCACAGCCTTTGACTCTTAGGCTCAACTGATCCTCTTGCCTCAGGTTCCCAAGTAGATAGTACTACAGGCATGTGATACCATGACCTGTGATTTATTTTTAGTTTTAGTAGTAATGAGCTCTCACTATATTGCCCAGGCTGGTCTTGAACTCTTGGCCTCAAGCTATCCTCCTACCTCAGCCTCCCAAAACACTAGAATTTTACAGACATAAGCCACTGTGCCCAGCACTGAGAATTACTGAAAACAAGTTAATTCTTTGGGCCTGGTGGGAAAACCATTACCAATTCACGGTTTACTGCAAGATATCTTTAAATAAGATCTTTCGTCAAGAACTTACATACCTTGAAGTGTCATCTTTCTTAATAGTTGCTTTGTCTAGAAAGACTCTTCATGCAGGATATTCAAAAGCAGCTCCATGAGAGCAGGGATCTTTCATATTGGTTTCTGTAGCCCCAGTGCCTAGAGAGACACCAGAAAAACAGTATGTACTCAACAAGAACCAGCTACCCTCAGCAATTTGGGGAATGTAGATCTACTGGGACCAGACAGCAGACATGTCCCATTTTCCTTGTCTGAAAGTTTTTATTTTTACTTCATTTTGGAAAAATATTTCATTAGGTAAAGGATTTAACATCGACAAATTAGGTTTCTTTTTAGCACTTTAAAGATGTTACTCCTTTTTATTCTTCCCCTGACTTGCCTAGTTAGCTCCTGTCATTCTTATCTTGTCCCGTTGTACATACTTGTTTTTCCCTCTTACTGATTTGAGATATTTTCCATTGTCATTGGTTTTTCACAGTTCAATTATGATCACGCTCAATGTGGTTTTGTTTGTATTTATTCTAAGCTGTGTTTCTTACAACTGCAAAATCCTAGGTTCAAGTGATCGTCCTGCCTCAGTCTCCCAAGTAACTGGGATTATAGGTGCCCACCACAACTCCTGGCTAGTATTTTCATATTTCTAAGTTTTTGAACAGTGTAAATTCTGAATTCTATTGAAAAGATTACTATAACTAGGAAACAGTAAGGCAGTTCTATCAACCTACCACCAATAACCATCATTGAAATGTATCTTTCACAGTTGAGCTATGGGGGAACAAGGCATGCCACTACCAGATGTATATTAGATATATTAGTTCTGCTTAACATTTGCTTCTAGACATTATACACAATTTGAATATAACATCATAATTAGTTTTAGAAGCCTCCATCAGGGTGTAAACTTCCCAGTAAGAAGGAATTAAATGCCAACATAGTTTTGATAAGTATGTCATTCTATGTAACTAAAAGGTGAAATTGCATGGTTATTAAGAGTAAAGAATAGAAAAAGCCGGACTGCCTTCATTCACATTATAATTCTACCTATTACTTTCCAGTGTTGTTGAACATGAAACTTAACCTATCTATGCCTCAATTTTCTTATCTGTTAAATGGAAATAATCATAGTATCTAATCTTCTAGAGTAGTTGTAAGAATTCAATGTGTTTTCAATGTAAAACATTTAGAATATATTTTGTTTGTAATCACTGTGTAAGTATTAGATAACATGATTATTATTATTTACCTGTTTCTTAATTTTATTTTATGACAAAGCTATGCCTGGCTTGGTAGATTTCATGGAAAGGTTATTTATATGGCAATTTTATAAGCAATTCATAAGCCATTTTGCCTATTTAGAGACTGTAGGAAGAGTCCCTCTACAATCTTTGAAGGAAAATTTTGACTAGTTGAAAATTGACTTTGGATTTATTTTGTCCTTCCTTCAGGACTGAGATCAACAGGTGCAGTCTAGGTTTATCTGGAAAAAAAATGATAGTGATTTAGGTCGGGGTCTACCCAATGTCTTTACAATGGCAAAAAGTGGTATTATATGGACAAGAGGCTCTGACCCCCTCCTGGAAACAGATTCTCAGGATGAGTCTTTCAACAAGAATCATGTACACCAATGAAATTGATCATTCTAATTCTTCTCTGGCACAGAAGTATTGAATAAGTTGGCTTTGGCTTTGAAGAAATATATTTAAGTACTTCCCTAAGCTTTTTTTTTTTTTTTTTTTTTGCAGTTTTTGGCTGGAGCCAGGTTTGAACCTGCCACCTCTGGTATATGGGGCCAGCGCCCTACTACTTTGAGCCACAGGCACCATACTAGTATTTCCCTAAGCTTTTAACCAATGAACCAAAGAATTGTAAATAAGCAACATGAAAAAAGCATTTGAGACTGGGCACAGTGGCTAACACCTGTAATCCTAGCACTCTGGAAGACCAATTTGGGAGGATCTTTGGAGTTGGGGAGTTTGACATCAGCCTGAGCAAAGGTGAGACCCAATCTCTAATAAAAATGGAAAAATTAGCCAGGCTTGCTGGCAGGTGTTTGTAGTCCTAGCTACTCAGGAGGCTGAGGCAGGAGGATAGCTGGAATCTGGGAGTTTGATATTTCTGTGAGTTCAAAATTAAGCTTGACACCAGGACACTCTAGCCTGGGCAAGAGAGAGAGAGAGGGAGAAGGAAGGAAGGAAGGAAGGAAGGAAGGAAGGAAGGAAGGAAGGAAGGAAGGAAGGAGGAAAGGAAAGGAAAGGAAAGGAAGGAGAAGGAAGGGGAAGGAAGGAAAAAAGAAGGAGCGAAGGAAAGAAGTTGGGTCAAGGCTCTTATTTAACAGAGAAAGAAACTATATTAGGAATTTGAATTGCTTATCTCGGGTCACTCTTTAGTAGATATGCAAGAACTCAATCTGAGCTTTCTAGATTCCAGGCTAATTTTTCTTTTCTATTTTTGTCACCTAAAACTTCAGGGAGTACAACTTTGGATGAGGACCTACAGCCAAAAATATGAAGGAATAAAAATCCTTTTTTCAGTGCTTCTCTTCTCTCTCTGCGAGTTGTCCACCTTTTCAGCACCACTTTTTCATTCCTCTGCAGGGTCTGCTGTTTTCACATTGACTCATTCCCAGGATGAAAGCCTAAAAATGAATTTATTCTAAGCAGCAAGTAACCTTAACAGAGAACAATGATTTAACCTAAGGGAATCACTTCACAACAATGAAGTTTTGACCTGGATTGCCTGGGCAAATAGTCTTTCAAGGATTGGATGCTCTCAAGTTCCCCTATAAATCATAGCACAGAAAAATGCCTAAAACTGGCCTAATAATTCCTTGAGGAATTATGACTGCCTGTCATAATCCTAGGAAGGCTCCCTCCCTTTGAAAGCTCCCACCATCGTTCTGGTAGCCCCAGCCTTATATCCTGAAAATCCTTATGGAACAGGATAAAACAGATTCTCTACTCAAGCGTCCTTGATTTTTGTTTCCTAAGGAAGAGCTGCCTTTGACATCTACTTGGAAAGTTATACTGACTGTGCCAAATACTCACTTACTAATGAGAAGGAATGATGGCACATCCAAGAAGTACTTGGCATTGTGACCAAACTTCTAAAAGTGGCAAATCGAAGAGGGAAGGCTCCAAGATTTCAGGTAATACATATGTCAGTATGCCCATCTGAGCCCTGCTCTAGACCCCGGCCACAAGCTTCCCCTGATATCAGGTCCCTAGAAAGGAAAATCCATTCCAACCAAATGAAAACACGTCCTTAACTGTGTTCCTTTGAGGATATCATCCAACCTCGATGACTAGCTCCCTCCTCAGAAGGCTACTGCTATTCTTCATGCTTTAATGTTAAAAGCTATAACTCACTGTTATGCCATAACCTCTTCAGAGTGTATCAGAAAGTTCCCTAAAGCCCAGGATAATTTAAACTCCTCGTGTCTTCTACATTTTATAAGATATAACTATAATCATTACAGTTACTTAAATCCCATTATCATGAAGGCATCATTCCCCCCATAAAATTTAGCTATAATTACTCTTTAAATTTGATTTGATTTTTAAATTTTCCTTTCCCTTAAAATTCATATGTTAAAGAAGAATGATCATGTGAGGTTTCAGTCTTTTAATAAATGTGTTTTAAAACTGTACTTAGAAATGGAGAATTATGCTTAGGAAAAAATTGTCACACTCTGCTAGTATTTGCTGCCAACTATAGGTTTCTACTAACTGCTTCTTTCTGGCAACGACCCAAAGCTATAGTTTTCTAAAGAAACTTTTCAGACTTTGAAACTGTCTGTCACCAATTTAGAAACAGATATATCAATTACAAGTTTTATTATCTTTATTCAGGATCTCTTAGTTCTTGTTGCTTTTTTTTTTCTTACCTTGCATTTTAATTGGTGGTATTTTTTTCTTCATCAGATTCCTAATATTATATATTAAGATAATGAGATACTGTTTCTAGCTACTTATCCACACATTTGATTAGTATCCTAACCTTGGAAATAAACAAGGTAAGGTCCTTATCCTTATTCTTTAGTTAAAAACAGAACTGCAGAGGGGGAAAGACTTAGAAGGTCTGAGGTGCATCAAAGATGCTAACTTACATTCAAAAATGCTAATTTAAAATTTTATCATATTTGTGATGTAAGAGGTTTTCTTCTCCCTATTTTCACAAGACATATGAAGAAAGCCCAATATACAGCTTTTACTACCAAAATACGTACATTCCTGCCCATGATGACTGTTCTTTTCTACTTTACTGTTAGAAAAAGGATACCTGAGGATGAGTCATGAAAAGATGCCATCAGACTATATAAAAAGAAAGGGAAAACTGTACAGAGCCAGTTTCCATCCATCCCTGCCCCCTTCCCCAGTGCCCACCAGGGGGGAAGAAAAGTAAAAACAGACAGGCTTGTAAGCACCCAGCTCTGGCCACAGAGCTGTTTGATTGCTTAAGCCCAGTGGTCAGACAATAGGACCAGAAAGAATGGCCGCTTCCTTCCTTCCTGTTGAGTGTTCTGCCTGAGTGGGCAAATTGAATAGCACTTTGCTTCACTGCAACACTCGGCTCTAGCACGAGGAAAATCAACAAAGAGCCATTCTAGGGCATTTCCAACCCCACCTAAACCAAGCCTCTGAGCTATAGAACCGGGGGGGGGGGGGGGGGGGGGGCCGGATCGGGGCCCGCCGGGGGGGGTGGGCCTGAAACCAC
>CAUYQV010183027.1:0-52244 GCA_963574575.1 Galagoides demidoff
TTAATTTGTGTTAAAATTTAAAAAAATTTTAAAAAAAAAAAAAAAAAAAAAAAAAAAAAAAGAAGAAGAAGAAGAAGGAGAAGAAGAAGGTGAAGAAGAAGGTATATGGAGGGGGCAGAGTCCCAAATTCTCTTCACATTCCTTTTGTTCCTGTATGAAGCTACCCTAACTCAGTTCAGGCTCTAAAAAACCCTTTCCTCGATGGGCATTTTAGAGTCCTAGAACTAGAAGAATCTTAGGGGTCAAGCCAAGACCCCCTAGCAATACTGTCTGTCTTAAATTTGTGTTGAAAACACACAGCATGCTTTCATGAGTATTACGTCATTTTATTCCCATAGAAAACTTCAATAGCTCCAAAACTACTTTGCCTAATTAATTGGTCCTTTGCAACCATGGATCAGTCCAAGAACATACAGTTAAGGTAAGTGGTAGTGCCAAAACTCAAATTTGCCACTAAGACACTGAGACTGTATTTTAGACTCTTTTCATAAAAATATTATGTTTATGGCCACAAGCATCAAATTCTATTTCTTATTCAAAAACCATTGTAATTATGCATGTTTCATAAACTTGTACTGATGAACAATTACTAAAATGAAGCATAAAATGCTAAATCATGACTTTCAAATTATGATCTTTTCATCAAAAAATTTAGTTTTTTACATACTTGTATTAGAACATAAATATCAACATCAGGTATTTTTAAAATGCAAATGAAGAGGGAATGTTTTGAATTTTAAGCTCTGAAGCATCAACCAAATTGCTGGCATAACTGTTAGAAATAATTAACAACATCACAATATTAACAATTAAATTGAAATTCTCAAATGGCATCTTTTATTGTTAGAAATGAAAACATCAAACTATACTACATGAATTATCAGGAATTAAATTTAAGCAACAATGAATAAAATTAAATCCTGCTTTCATTAAATTTGAATTTAAGACCATTACATACAAATCAATGACTATTAGATAGGACAACTAATATCTCCATTAGAATATTTCTGTGTGAATCTTTATTTTCTTTTTTCTTCAGAATGAATGCATTTCCTCTTCAATGTTCACGTGAGAAAAGTAGCAAAATCTTTACCATGTAACTTGTAATATGATTTAAATATATTTGCCTTATTTTATCTTGATTCATTTTAAAATGTAAATACAAATTCAGATGATACACAATTAATTTTAATTTTAAATATATTAATTCTATACATAAACCTTTTAAAGATGGCCAACGCCTTCAAAGGTGAAATGCCGTTAGGAGACCATTGTGACCATCGCCACCATTGCTCTGTCTTCACTCTGTCCTCGTTCTACTCAGAGGATTCTTTTGTCTCCACTTTAAGTCCTACTTACAAGCCTACTGCCTCCACAGAATGAAGCAAAGTATTAATTCTTCACACCACTGGACATTTAGAGATTTCGTGTCCTCTGACTTCATAGAAGAAGCAACACCTTCCTACTTCTGTTGATATTAGTATAGGTGGAATGCCACCTACCTCTGGCATGGTGCAAGGAACTCAAATTTGGCCACCAGGAGAGAGCATGGTTGTCCCACATCACAGTGACTGGCCAGTGGTGAGCAAAGAAATGGCCTGAGCCAGGCCCATTAGGATTATACATGTCCTGCAGGGAAGCAACTTAAAATTGTTGAAAATCACTCATTTGAGTCTTTTGCGTTTCACTTTTTCTCCATTTGCTTCTCCAAGGAACAAGCTGAATCATTGATGTGATCTTTAGTCTGGACTTTTCTTTCAAGATGATTTTCCTGTAGAGTTCAGACTCTTGTTGTATAGTGGGTTTGATTTCGTGTCCAGTTCAATTATTTCCAGTTTAAAAATACTTGTCAGCAGGAAT
Source organism: Galagoides demidoff (assembly GCA_963574575.1). Classification (NCBI taxonomy): domain Eukaryota; kingdom Metazoa; phylum Chordata; class Mammalia; order Primates; family Galagidae; genus Galagoides; species Galagoides demidoff. The sequence goes on from CAUYQV010183027.1 coordinate 1,861, forward strand.
CCTCACACAATAAATGTCTTGACGCATGTAATTGGGCAAAATGGCAAATAATGAGATGTGAAATATGGATAGTGGCAACTATTTCTCTTTGACCCCATCTATAAATTGTTTTTCAACAGAAAGAATAATTGGTACAATGGAGTAAGCCTGAAACTTACTGATTTTTTAAGCCATTATTTTATCCTTAACTTCTCCTTACATTGTACATTTCCGAACATTATTTTTTCCTTAATTTATCCAGTTCATTGATTTTAATGTTTTTGTATTTTCTCTTTTGTTTCAAATTAATGTGTGCTGTTAATGACTGTTTTATGTAATATATATTTTAAAATACTGTCATTAGTTCATTTTTCCTTAAGAAAAGAAAGAATAATTATAGTTTATTATATATGTAGTTAGATCTCCAAAGGAAGTAACTGTGCTTTTCCTCCGTAAGTTGCCTGTCAGTCAATTTGAGGTGACCACCTGGGAATCTAAGAGTGTTTCAAAATAGCCAGGCATTGTTACAGGCACCTATAGTCCCAGCTACTTGGGAGGCTGAGGTAAGAGAATCGCTTGAGCCCAAGAGTCTGAGGTTGCTGTGAGCAATGATGCCACAGCACTCTACCCAGGGCAACAAAGTGAGACTCTGTCTCAAAATAAAAATAAAAAAAATTAAAAAAAAATACTTCAAGTCTAGGCCAGTGATAAGAGCCACCAGAGTACCATTGCCATTCTGAAATTTGTCATAGTTACTATGTTACATTGATTTTCAGAAACAGATTCCTTTTGGGAAAAATAGTGGAAGTTCATATCCATAATCCTGGTATGTCAATTGCTAGTTCCAAGGTCAAAATTCAGACTAACTTGGGTAAAACAGAACACAGTGCGTTCATCACATGGAATCAGTAAGACAAGTAATGTTGACATGTATGTCTATAGTTTAACATATGCTAGGTATAGTTCTACATGCTTTGTGTGTCTTAACTCAATCTTCACAAAATCTCTATTATCTAGGTGTTATTTTTATCATTATTCTTCATCTTAAAGTGTTGAGGAAATAAAACCATAGAGACATATATAAAATGAATGGGGCACACTGATAATAAGTGGCAGAACTGGGATTCCATGACAAACAGCTTGGCTGTAGAGACCACATACTGAATCTTGAGACTAGAGTACGTCTAAAGCTGCTGGTCCCTCCTGTCATCTTTGCCTGTCTCAGCTGGTTTTGGTTTTTGTTCACCTTCTCTTCTGTTTACACTGGTCTTTCGATCTAGCAAGGAATCATTCCTCTGTCAGGCCCAGCTTGCTTACCTCAAGTGGTCTAACATTGTCTAGACCTGAGCCACCTGCTTACTTCCAGGACACAGAGTAAAGTGAGTAAAATTACAGAGGAAAGAGTGCTAAAAAATCTCCCAAGTAGATAAAAACAAACAGCTTCACAATCCCCTGTAGTCTCCTGAATTGGCAACAGGTAGGTTTTGCTCTGGTTTTTATTCAATACATGCCATCATTTATAAGAAAGCATAAAAATAGAACTGTCTTACAGAGATTTCAAAATCCACTGTACAATAGAACATATTAATGATTAGTTATTCTGGGAACATGGTTTAGAATCTATGAGATTTTCAAAAGCCCATGAAAAGTTATAAGAGCTAAAAAAAAAAATGAACTGGCTCAAAAAACCCTTAAATGTCAAAGTAAGTAAATATCTAATTAAATATTTATAAAAGTAACATACTGTAAAGACAACTATAACCCAACTCAATTCATATGTACATGGATTTAACAGATTTGGTGCAAAAGAGGTAAGTCCTGCAATGCTATGAGAGTCTAGAGCCCATAGTGGACTTAAACGGCATGGCTGCATTGACACAACTCTGCAAGGACTGCAGAGCCCAAAGGGATCAGTCCATATCATCTCTAAAAAGAGGGCTATATAGGGGTGGCTCCTGTGGCTCAAAGGACTAGAGTGCTGGGCCTATATACCAGATGTGGCGGGTTTAAACCCAGCCCTGGTCAAAAAAAAACTGCCAAAAAAAAAAAAAAAAAAAGAGGTCTATTAAACTTTGGTTATCTTTTCTATGGGTTTGCCAAAGGCCTCAGAAATGAGAAGCTCTTGTGTTCATTCTCAGAGAACAAAACTAGCAATTACAATTTTTAGAGTTATTAAATGTATTTATTTTTAAGTAAAATACTTGAACTCAAAGCAAAGTATCCTAAGTATGTGGTTAAACTTTATTATGGTCAACTCTGGGTAAGTAAAACCTGATGCTGAAAATGATGAATTGTTCTGTTATTGTTGGATAGGACTTCTAAGAGCACTCTGTCCCTCCGGCACTAGCCAGACAAACCATCCCTGTGCCTGTTCTTTTCCATATCTCATCTAGACAAGGACAATTTCCTTTTATTTTTATTGCAATACTTTATTATTGTGTTACAGAGTTCTTATGCATGGCTGGGATAGCTCCTATTTACATTTAGATTTCTTCTTCCATTTTTCTATATTACAAAGTATTACAGGGGTACAGATTTTTAAATATGTGTATCTCTTTTATAATACTTGAGTCATGGTTAAAAGTGTGCCCATCACCCAGGTAGTGTTCATTGTACATATTAAGTAGATTTTTGCCATCCTCTCCTCTGCCTCCACCGTGCTTGATTACTGTTGAGTTTTGCAGGGAGAATGGAAACCAAAGACCCCATTCTTGGCAGGGGAGGACACCCCCCAAAAAAACAGAAAATTAAAAAGTAAGCTGAAGGAGTCAGAACAAATAAAAGTCAGCTAGTTTACCTTTAAGGTAGCCATTGCTAAATTTCTTATCTGAACAACTTTCCAGCCTTTCCTGAAACTCTGGCCTATTGGGGATAGAGTTTACACCAATACCCTGCTGAGTCTGTGAGCACTCTGAGAATAATGGTCATAGAAGAGGCTATGACAATGTTCTGGAAAAGGTACATCTTCTAGGGGGTTTCCTGACCATTAAACAGACAAAGCAGATACACATTGTGGAGATTTGCATTTGGCTGGGGCAGAGACCAAGGGAATACCTTGAGCCCTGAGATATGGGCAATAAAGCTAAACACCCCTTATCACAGAGGAAAAAGCCTCTCTCCTACTGATTCCTCACCGGAGATTAACACCAGTGGTGTTTTACTCCATGGTGAAATAGTGGAGCTTAACACTTCCCTAGGATTCTGTGTGTTTGACTCCAGACAGGAGGCTTCCTGCCACACAAGGCTCAAGTTTCAGATGCTCCGAGACTGCTCAAATCTTTAAACTTAATAATAATAATAGGAGCTAATAGCTCACTCAAAGAAATCATTGGCATCTTTGTTCCCTCCCTCAGCTTACCACCTGGGCAGAGGTTTCAATAAAAGCTGTGTGGAACAAAGACTTGGGGGCCACTCGCAGGAGCCCACGAACAGTCAGTGGTCTCCTGAGTTCCCACCTTAGAAAATTCTATTTTTTTATTAAGTCATATACACATAGATCATGAATACATTTATGCATATGTGGGGTACAATGTGTTGATTTTTTTATATGATTTGATGTGCTACATCAAACTGATTAATATAGCTTTCGGAGAGGTTTGATAGAGGGGAGGTAAACAGTGGAACCACACCTATGGAGCATATTGCAAGGGTACAAGTCAAATCTATCAAGTGTAGAATATAAATGTCTTAACACAATAATCAAGTAAATGAGGTGAAAGAAAATTGTATTCTGTGTCTCCTGTCTTTTTCTTTATCGTCATTCCTAATTTCGTATTTCTTCAGTTGGTTGTGTCAGTTCCATAGGTCTTAGCAGACCCTGCTCCCAGGTGGGACCCTGACAAGTTTCACTTCCTGTCTATGCACAGGTGTGCTCATCAGTTAATTCCAATTTAAAAGTGAATATACGATACTTCACTTAGGATAATGGTCAGTAGTTCCATCCAAGTTGTTGTAAAGGCATTGAGTCACCCTTTCTCATAGCTGAACAGTATTCCATAGTATACAGAGACCACATTTTCTTAATCTACTCATTAACTGGGCACTTGGGTTGATTCCACAGCTTTTCAACTGTGAATTGTGTTGCAATAAACTTTGGGTGCTAGTATCTTTTTAATAAAATGACTTATTTTCCCCTGGGTAAATACTTAATAGTAGGATTTGCTAGATTAAATGGCAGGTTGATTTAGTTCTTTGAGATATCTCCATACTGTTTTCTATAGAGGTTGTACTAATTTGGAATCCCACCAACAGTATGTAAGTGTCCTTTTCTCTCCAAATCCATGCTGAAACCTATTGGTTTTGGACTTTTTAATAAAAGCCATTTTAGCGGGAGTAAGGTGACATCTCATAGTGATTTTAATTTGCATTTACCTGATGATTAGTGATTTTGAGCATTTTTTCATAAACATATTTACTGGCCAATTGTCTATTTTCCTTTGAGAAGTTTCTATTTATGTCTTTTGCCCACTTTTTGATGGGTTTGAAGTTTTTATTGCTTATTTCCTTCAGTTCTTTAGAGATTCTGATTATTAACCCTTTATTGAATATATAGATTGCAAATATTTTCTCCTATTCTGCAAACTCTTTGTTCTATAGATTATTTCCTTGGTTATATAAAGGGTTTCTAATTTAATCCTTAATAGAGTTACAAAAACAACCAGATATATAGCAGGGATACAGGGCATATGTGAAGTGATATAGTATACATAGCCCATTTTTATAGAACATGGGGGACTCAGGGGGATTTTAACCAAAGATTTAGGGGGATTTTTATGAATATACACACTTGTAAATATTTATTGAGATAGATGGGTGGATAGGTAGTGGATGATGTTTTTAGAAGGGTAAAAATCATGGTTCTCACATAACTATTAAAGAAATATGTGCCAAATATTTTATTTTACTTATTAATTAATCAATAAAACTTTACAAGCAGTTTAAAAAGAATTCAAAGTACTACATATTACTAATCAGATAAAAAGTGCTTAAATTCATTTATAGATAAAGGCAAAACTGCAAAATTGATCAATATCCAAGGGTCAATAATAAATTCCATGAATATAATTTGGGTATTTATTGAGCAAATGTCATTTCATTGCTATCAGTTAACCAAAACTTACAGAGATATGAAATTGCCTAAAAACAATGAAAGGCACATATCACCATCATATCTAATAACACCTATGGGTAGGGGAGATGCTTGGGGTACATTGGTTCATTTAAATAAAGCCTTTTGTAGTTTTTCCCAAAAGAAGGACTCTATCAACAAATATACATATAAATAAAAGAATGGAAATTTTTAAAGTAAAATATCAATTTCTAACATCACGTTAACTTTTATCCAAAAATAGGTGCATTTAAAGTATTTTTGACTGTAGACAACGATTATGGCATCTTTTTGATAGTACTTCTAAAATAGACATTTTTAACCTGGGATATAGGGACAGAAATACTGAATTTTCAAAGGGAGGAAATAATTTAATTTCTTCCAAGTCTAAAACAGTATTTGATGCATGATGGCTTGAAACTAATCCTTTATGGTGCACTTTGAAAGAAAATTCTTTCATATGGACTCATTTATTCACATACTTCCCTTAATGCAGAAGACAGCAGTTCTACTTTATCTTCTTCATATACCTGAGAATAGAATCTTATTATTTAAAAATGAGAATCAAGTTTTTCTTTTAGTATTTTCTCATATTATTTAATTTTGACATTTGTGTCCATTTTTATTCTTTTCTGATATATAGTTTTTTTTTCAAATCTGCCCTTTTCCACAAAGACATACATCTAAGTGTACTATTCAAAATTACATTGTGAGAAATAGGAAATCCCATTTGTGGCTACCAGGGAGCAAAAATGATACAGAGACTTTGGAAAACATTTGATGATTTATTACAAAACTAAGCATATTCTTATGATATGATCCAACACTTGGGCTCCTTGGTATTTATCCAAAGACATTTAAACCTTACAGCCACACAAAAATCTGGACATGGATATTTATAATAACTCCATTCATAATTTCCTGCACTTGGAAACAACCAAGATACAGTTTCAGTAAGTGAATGGTAAACGGTGGTACATCCAGACAATGGAATATTATCTAAAGACAAAAATAAATGTGCTATCAACTCATAAAAAGACATGGGGGAAACGTATGCATATTACTCAGTGAAAGAAGCCTATGTAGTATAAAATTCTGATTTTATGACATGCTGGGAAAGGCAAAATTACGGAGACAGTAAAAAGATCAGTGGCTGATCTTTTTACTGTCTCCGTAATTTTGAGCTAAGGCGCCAGCCATGTACACCTAAGGTGGCGGGTTCGAATCCCCAGCCCGGGCTTGCCAAACAACAACGATGGCTGCAACCAAAAAATGGCCGGGCGTTGTGGCGGGCGCCTGTGGTCCTAGCTACTTGGGAGGCTGAGGCAGGAGACTCACTTGAGTCCACGAATTGGAGGTTGCTGTGAGCTGTGATGCCATGGCACTCTACCCAGGGCATAGCTTGAGGCTCTGTCTCAAAAAAAAAAAAAAAAAAAAAATATCAGTGGCTTCCAGGAGTTGGGAAGAGAGGAATGAGTAAAAATAGCAGAGAAACTACTCTCTATGGTCTATTAGAGTTATAATATGTATGTGCAAACCTAGAGAGTGGACAACATCAAGTGAACCTTTTGTAAACTGCGGGCATTGGGTCATTATGATGTAGGTTCATCAAGTGTAACAAATGTCCCCTCTGGTGAGGGAGGCCTATGTGGGGGAGGCTACACCTGTGTGGAGGCAGGGGCTATATAAGAAATCTTTGTACCTTCTGTTCAACTTTACTGTGAATCTGAGACTTTACTAAAAAAAAAACCCAGACTTTTAAGAAATCTCTACTATGTGGTAGTACAACATTATAATATTCATCTGACTAATGTTGAAAAAAAGAGAAGAAACAAACTAAGAATCTAGGAGAAGATATGTCAGACGCATTTTATGCACCTCAGGAAAGTTTTTCTTCCAGTTGTTTTAACACTTCTTCTGGACTAAGAATTAATAAAGGCATTTTATAGAGAATGGTATTAAGGCTCAGAGAGGTTGAATGGCATCTATATTTGCACCCAGGTTTGTCTATCTTTAGTAGGTGTATATTTTACTAGTACCACACGATTTCTCCATGTGTCCAGCTTTCTATACTCTAATCTGCCAAAATAAAGTTACAAAAAGCATTTAAAAATCACAAAAGCAGGGTGGCGCCTGTGGCTCAGTGGGTAGGGTGCCAGCCACATGCACTGAGGCTGGCGGGTTCGAACCAAACCCAGGCCTGCTAAACAACAACTGCAACAAAAGAACAACTGGAGATTATGGCAGGTAGCTGTAATCCTAGCTACTTGGGAGGCTGAGGCAAGAATCTTGCTAAGGCAAGAATCCCTTAAGCCTAGGAGTTTGAGGTTGCTGTGAGCTGTGATCCACGGGACTCTACTCAGGGTGACAACTTGAAACACTGTCTAAAAAAAAATCAGAAAAGCAGTTAATGACCATATGCCAAAGATTGCTTTAATTAATGAATTAGGAACCACATAGAAAAGCAAGAGATCTGGTTCCAAGAACATCTGAAGAGGACATTTGTGTGTAGTCAGTAAGGAAAGAAATGCCAAAATCAGACCACCAAATTATAGACAAAACTGGCTGTGTTCCTATTAGGGACTAAAAATCCTAAGTTTTGGAGTTATTATGTATGTCCTACCAGTCCTCCACCCCACAAATCACATCTCATTAATAGTTTTTTGTAGGAGACTGAGCACCGGGCTCAAAAGTGGTCACCAGTTCTTTTTTTTTTTTTTAATTAAATCATAGCTGTGTACATTAATGCAGTCATGGGGTACAGTGTGCTGGTTTTATATACAATTTGAAATACTTTCATCAAACTGGATAACATAGCCTTCATGGCATCCTCTTAGTTATCATGTTAAGACATTTATAATCTACATTTAGAAAAGTCACATGTACCCTTATAAGATGAACCATAGGTGTAGTCCTACCAAACACCCTCCCTCCAACCACCCTCCCCCCTCCCCTCCCCTTCCTCTCCCCTTCTCCTATAGTCTTGGGCTAAAATTGGGTTATAGCTTTCATATGAAAGCTATAAAGTAGTTTCATAGTAGGGCTGAGCACACTGGATACTTTTTCTTCCATTCTTGAGATACTTTGCTAAGAAGAAACCAGTTCTTGAGGAAGGTGCTAGGAGCCAGACAATCTCCTGGCGGGCATGGAGATGTTTTGAAGCCCAGAAACAAGCCCTCAAGCAACTGCATTGAGTTAATGAGATAAGATCGGTCCCCCTAAATAACTGCATGGGTTAATGAGTTAAGATCGGTGGCTTGTTAGCAAGCAGGTGTTGAACCTTGAGCTTTTGTGGTACATCAGGGTAGGAGTGGAGCCCGTGGGGAAAAGAGCACGTAGGGATTATTAAGCACGGAGTCCTTGTATGTTGGCCCCACACACCTGTTGTGTACTGTTTCAATAATAGGCCACAACAGAAGTTTCTCAGGGCTCCCCTGAACTGATGGGAAGTTCACCTCCTGCAGACATCGTACTTCTAATCTGTGTCCTGGCTGTTTCTTTCGCGCAGTGACTTGGTGCCACTGCCGGCACCGACAAAGGTAATGGGGTGCCATAGCGGCACCGACTGTTTTTTTTTTTTTCTCTAAAGTTAAACCTCTTACAGTACAGGCACATAAAATACCTGAGTCCTTGTTACTAAAACAGCATTACATCCTCCAAGAGTGTAAGACTTGTGTCAAATAGGATTATTGGCAAAAGGTCTACTCTAGCATCAAAATGAGAAACTGAGAATTACCATTTTTCTTCATTTCAAATTTGAAATAAATTATTATTATACAGATAGAGTGATTTGAGAGTATAGGCTCTACAGAAAATTGCCTTGGTTCAAAGGTTATCCCCTCCCCCTATTAGCTCCAGGTTCTTAAACAATTTACTTAAATTCTCTGTGCCTTGATTTCCTAATCACAAATGTGTAGGTGATAATGACAGCGTTTACCTTACAAATTATCATAATAAGAGAGCTGGGAACATGGCAAATAACCAGTCAGGGTTGATAATGGAAGTGTGACTTCATTTTGGTCCTTTTTATTACAGCCACAAGGTGGGGATAAAGCAATTTTCACCTTGAGGATTTTTGCCTCCTTTTCTTCACTTGTTTCTAGATACTCTTCCATTACCTTGTGTTTATTTCTCCAAGTCAGTAACACCTTACACTTAAGGCTATGGAGTTTTATGACCCATGTTTCCAGTTGGTTAAATTTATATGTAGTTGTAGTCCGGTCAGGCAATTTTCAGCAACTGTGATTAATTTCATATCACTCCTCATGGGATGAACGTGTTCATGATTCTAGGATCCGATCATCAATCAAGGATTGTACGATTTGTTCCAGAAACAATGCCCTCATGTAAAGTTCCTTGAACTTCTGTTGCGTTAATAGTTGTGATATTTCTTTCATTATTTACCTTAAAGCTATAAAATTTAGTTTTTCTGAAATGTGTTATTTAAAAATCAAGACGACTCAGTCTGAAATAGATGCTTTTTTTTCTTTCTAATTTTACTCAGCTTTTCCAAAATGATGTCTTTTAATGAGGAGACACTGAAAAACAGACGTCATATTTGGATATAAAGGGATATGTCATCAGTACAAATGATCGTTAATTACATAGAAATAGTTTTAGAACTGTGATGGCTAGCAGTCCCTTAAAATTCTGTGATGTTACTCCACACTGAATAATTTACATTAGAAATGCAAACCAAATGCTAAAGGTAGCATTTGGCAATGTTCTTGATTAGAATATCTGCATGTAGTATTTGCTTATGCAGCAACTGAAGTGCCCTCCCTGGTTGTTTTGCTATTTGAAGAATCTTCGTAGAATCTCAAGTACTTGTTGTCACTGAGGCAAAAACTAATTTGCTTCCCATTATAATGTCTGCCTTTCCATTCGTGTATTTAATTGTGGTGAGGTCTTGGGAGTAGTTTCTGACTTTTCTACAAGGAAAAATGAGAGTGCAGTTGTTACTTTTGACAGCTTACAGATAAAATAATTGATGGAAAATAGGTTGGAAGGCTGAATTAAACCCAAACTATAAAAGCCTTAATTAGTGGAAACATAATTATAGGGAACTACTGTAGAATAAAATCTAAATTGTATTAAAATATTTTTCCTACTGATTTGAAGATGGAAAAAGCATGTTTTACACTATAAGCAATTTCTCTAAATTACTGCCCGTCATTGAATTTCGTAAATTAAAACTGAGTGCTGAAATAAAAGCTTGTTGTTACCATTGTTTTTGTTTGTTCAGTTTGGAATGATTTTCTAAGGCAGGTTTTGAGCAGTAATATTTTTTCTGCCTGTTGTATATGGTGATCAGTTCAGTCATTTTCAAGACCAAGGATAACACTGATTTTTTTTTTTTTCCCCCTTGAGACAGAGTCTCTCACTTTGTCACCCTTGGTAGAGTGCTGTGGCATCATTGCTCACAACAACCTTAAACTCTTGGGCTCAGGTGATTCTCTTGCCTCAGCTTCCCAAGTAACTGGCACTAGAGGTGCCTGCCACAACACTGTGCTGGGTTGTTTTTTTTTTGTTTGTTTGTTTGTTTTGAGAGACAAGGTCTCGCTCTGGCTCAACCTGGTCGCTCTGGCTCAACCTGGTCTTGAACCTGTGAGCTCAGGGAATCCACCTGCCTCAGCCTCCCAAGTGCTAGGATGAGCCACCACACCCAGCCCGATATAGCTGATTATTAAAATATACAGATAATACAGTTTCCTCCTTAATAAGTTATTCAATCATTTGATCATATGTGAGCAATTATTATATACGTTCACAGCACAATGTGACACTGACCAGTCCACGTAACCAAGGGTGTTTGGGAGAGCTAGACACCATGCTTAGATTTTTCTTCTTTTTCATTTGGTCCCAAACACTCTCCAAAGAAGCATGAACATCCAAGGGATATGAAAATTTTAAAAGGATTAGAGAATGGAAGATAATCATCCGAGGGATATGAAAATTTAAAAAGAATTAGAGTATGGAAGATAATCAATATTCATGAGCTATTATAACTACACTAACAATTTAAAACACAAATATTCAAATATATAAGCACTCATAATATCATGATTTATTAAGCTCCATTCTTTCAAAAAATATCAGATTTGTTTCTAGAGAACCCTTTTAGGGTAATTCCTGGATTTTAGACTATATAGGCAGTAACACACACACAGATTATTTTGCCAAGTAGCAACATTAAGAAAGCAGCCACAGCTCTCTGTTCTAGCCATTATTTTACAAAATAGAGTGCATTTTAAACAAACAAAGCATATACAAAGACAATTTTGCAAATGAGAAAATTCCTTCCAAGGTAGAAAAAAGAACTGGCAATCTGTATGTGTCATGAACTGAATATATTATACTTTTTTCTTTTTTCTTTTATTGAGGATTGGCCAAAATTCTGTTACTGACTAAGGTTTTGAAATGATTGGGCCAGAGGCTAAGGTGTAATGTCTAGGCATTTCACAAGCTAACCCCAACCTATCTTTCTCATTTTATTGTTTGAAATTTTACTTTGCAATTCTAAGCTTCAACTACACCAAACCAATTTTCACACATGTAAAGAGCACATGCTTTGGAAAGCAGACTTTGGACCTGATCCCACTGTAAGCTCCTTGACTTCCCTGAGCCTCAGCCATCTCCTATGAGATACTGTATGTGGTCCTGCTTTGTCCTCCAGATCCGCCACCTAGCAGGGTGACTTCAGGTACACCATTCAGCTTCTGTGCTTCAGTTGCTCCATCTACAAAATGAGGATAATATTACCTCTCCCACTGGATTGTGTGGCTTATATGACTTCATAAAGGAAGATTGAAATGTATAAGCATGTTTATCAGTTTTCTGTTTCTGTGTAAAAACCACCCTCAAAATTTAATGGTTTATTATTATACAATGATTTCACATTTTTTTTTTGTGATCCACATGTTTCGCTTGGAGTCTTTTATGCATCTGCATTCCATCCTGGTGGACAAGATGTCCTAGAAATCCATTCTAGAAGTCCGCTTTCACTTGCCCTGAGTGTTGGTCTGTCTGTCAGCTGCCTTGCCTTGACCTTGTCTTTATTGGAGTCTTGTCCTTCACACTTCTCCACAGAACCTCCTTCTTCAGCAGGGTAGCCGGGACCTCCCAACAGCACATCAGCTGGGTTCCAAGAGAGTAAACAGCAGCAACTAGACATCATAAGGACGAGTCTTGAACTTCATTTCTGCCCCACCCGTTGATCAGTGCACATGGCTGAGGGGAGGGGAATAGAGTCTCCCTCTTGATAGAGGGAATATGACGTTCATCCAGGGATGAGGGAATTTTCAGCAGTCATATCTACAGCATAGCACATATTAAAATTTAGTTATCATTTTTATTTATAAAGTGGAGTTAAAATTTCCTACCCTCCAGATTGCTATGAGGATTAAATGAAAAAAAAAAAAAGATGCAAGTCACCCGAGTTGTCATCAACTGCATAATTAATAACTGCTACATAAAAAGATTCTAACTCAGCTGCATTTTTTGGAGCCACATCACCTGAGATTGTATTGCAGGGGAATCACCCAGCATACTTTTTATCCACGGGATTCCCAGGCCTAGGGCACCACAGCAAGAAGAGACCATCTTTATTCCTATCCTGTCTAGACCTTCAGAATGTTTCAGGCTAAAAATTGTCCTGAATCTTTCTGCCAGTTGGTAAAGAGGGAGGCTGAAGAGGGACATGTGTATTTATAAAAGTAGTTTTAGGAAAACAGTATTCCCCATACATAGAAAATGGTGCATATGTTCTTTAAAACTGCAGTCAAAACATACTTTTAATATTGATGGGCTGATATAAGAAATTAAACTTCTTACAGTTTTGGTTTTGATGTTTTGTTTTTTTTTCTGAGTTAGAAAAAAGTAAGTTTTGGTAGCCTGGTTTATAAATACGGCTAAGAATCACTTGCAGTTTGCAATTTCACTGCTATACAAAAACACTAAACCCAGAAACCATTTACAAAGTCTCTTCTTATTGCCAATCTCTAATCTCTTTACACTCTTAGCTTCCATATCAAACATATTTTATACTGTCAATGTTCACTAAATTTAAAAAGAACAAAATTAAAACACATTTCAATTTAGGTAATATCTGAACTGCTGAAGTCTTTGTATGCCAGTATTTAACTTCAGAAGGTAATAGATTTAAGAAACAACTTGCCCAGACATGAGAAACCCATTATTCTGAGAATTTTGCAATTAGGACAAACATATCTAGTATTATACAAATTTCACACCTCTCCACATCCAGAGAGTAGGTTTTTATCGCCATGAATTTCAATTCTCTTCAGTGATTAATATTAATATTGTCACATGAATCCTGAAATAATAAATTATTATTAGTCTTCCAGAGGTTTAGTTTCTTACTTCAACAATTTTGATCAGTTTGACATATTTTAAAATGTAAAAGCACAATTTATCCTCATCTTTACTCTGTGCTTTTTTTCTAGACTGCAAAAGATCATTTCAAATAAAATTTGAATTTTAAGCAATAGCAGGGTTTCAACAAATTAAAGAAAAGCTGAAGTTGTATATACTTAGCCATTTTCATGGCTGGTTTATCTAGTAGTGCAGCCAATGATCAAGTCCTCAATTTCAACATGGCTATCTTATTTATGCTGTGTAGATATTGACAATGGCAAGTTCAATTTAAAATTCATGTAGGCCTTTTCATATAAAAGATTACTATCTGAGGCATAGATAGAGGTATGTCAAGAAATTGCCCATGAATTTAAAGGAATTAACTTACAATGTCCTCCTTTTTCTGGCACCTGGTCAGGTGTCCATAACATGTATAGCAGTGCTCCTGTCCTGTTTTGCAGATGTAGCATGGGCTACATACTCCCCACACTACTAATGCACAGTGTTCCTCAAATTGTCTCTCTTAGCAGCCTTACTACTGTTTCTCTGAGAGAAATAGTTCAATTCTATTTCAACGCAAATCTAAATACTCTCTTAAAGAGGCAGTCGTGTTTGGGATCCCCATGATGTTGCTGGGGGTATAAATATGTCTGAATTTTTATTTTTATATGACTGAACAAAGTAGCAACAACAGATCAAAATTGTCACCCTTTGGTTTAATTACTCTGGCCTTGCCTTTGCAAAGGAAGTAAAATCTATCAGCTCTGGAGCTAGGATGGACTCAGGGGATGACAACTCAGGGCTGCTAGTTCTGGCGCATTTCCCCCCAGGACCTTTATTGAGCAACAGCTTTATTGCAATATGGACATTCTTATCATTATAGTTTCTCTAACATCTTTCTTTCCTCTGTCCTAATTTTTGTATAGGATTTTATGACCGTGATCAGTCTTCTCCTCTCTTATCCAGCCTTCATTTTTTAAAGACAAAACATGATTCTAGTTATACTGACATGTATAAAAGCGTCAGGAATGATATTCCTATATTGAAATATAAAGAAATTGTAGTAACTTTTGCCACATCATTTATTTTCATGTTTTATTTTTTAATCATTAAAGTAATAAAGTATTACATCCATCACTCTAGGCAACTAATATATTTTTGTATAATTCTATTTGTTGTATGTTTGTGGATGTGTAGACACAAGAAGCAGTGTGGGACCATAAAATTGACCATTCTCCTTCCTTACCCTCCTGAGTAGCTGGGACTACATGTGCCTTTCATGTCCAGCTAATTTTTCTATTTTTAGTAGAAACATTGCCTCTCTTTTGCTCAGACTGGTCTTGAACTCCTGAGCTCAAGCAATTCTTCCTCCTCAGCCTCCCAGAGTGTTAGTATTATAGGCATGAGCCACTGCACCTATATTAAAATTTTAATATATTATTGAGACATATTTTGCATATCTTCTAATTCATTCATTTGATGTGAACAAGTCAACAGTTTTCATAGTGAATTTATCAAGAGGTGCAGTCATCAACATTTAGAGTTTTAAGAACATTTTCCTCCCCCTCCCTAAAATTATCATGTTTATTTAATGTTATTCCTGTCTCCTCCTGCACCTTTAACCTCTACCCTAAACAACTAACAATCTTCTTCCTGTCTCCATATTCTGACTGTATTGAATATTTTATGTAAATGGACTCATACAATACGTGCTCCCTTGTGTTTGCCTTCCTTCATTTAGCACAGTGGTTCTGAGGTCCATTTATGTTATAGCATGGAGAAGTAATTTATTGTTTTTTATGGTTGAGTTGTATTCCATTGAATAGATATACCACAATTTGTCTACTCACCAGTTAATGGCCACTCAGATTGTTTCCAATTTTTGACTCTTGCAAAAAATACTACTATGTACATTTGCATGTTCTGATAGTTCTTAGAGATAAATGCTTTAATTCTTAGCACTTCTAATGTTTTTAATTTGTTTACTAAATATTTTATTGTTTTTCTCATTTCTGCATGCATTTATATTTGATAGTAGGAGCTTTCAATAATTTAATAAAAAACTTAAAAGTTATAGAATATTCATAATTTTTCCCATGTCTTCACTAAGTTGCTCTGGCTGTACATCTGGAGCCTCTCAAATGACTGCAGTGTCAACGTTACCATGTTTCACTGTTTTTTTCTGTAATTTCATAATGTTTGACTGGAATTTTGCTTTGAGGATTATCTCTTTTCATTTCATTGCTGCATTTTGGTCTTTGTCCATTCCCTCTTTCCATGATCCATTTTTGAGAAACATCACACACGTTTGTCACTGAGAAACAGGAGGCAACACAACTAAATGTCTTCTTGTTTGTGTGTGTAGGGAACAAGAAATCTTCAGTGACCAATTATATTTTATGTTTGTTTGTTTGAGACAGAGCCTCAAGCTGTCCCTCTGGGTAGAGTTCTGTGGCATCACAGCTCACAGAAACCTCCAACTCCTGGCTCATGTGATTCTCCTGCCTCTGCCTCTTGAGTAGCTGGGACTACAGGCACCCACCACAGTGTCTGGCTTTTTTTGGTTGCAGCCATCATTGTTGTTTGGCAGGCCCAGGTTGGATTTGAACCCGCCAGCTCAGGTATATGTGGCTAGTGCCTTAGCTGCTTGAACCACAGGCGTCGAGCTGACCAATTAGATTTTAAAAGAAGCAATGTGATGGGCAAGTGACATGATAAGCATCTGATTTTTGTGTGGTAATTTGTACACCAAACATCTAGCAATGGAGTTTTTATTTAAGGCAAAAACTCACTGCTAGTGTCCTGTGAGGCATTTTGAGCTGCGTGTTAGGGGAGCTGGTGTCATTTAATTAAATTTTGGTAACTGAAATATATTCAGTTGATTGAGGTTTTGCAAAGCAAGGACTATGTGGATTGTGTCTGTTTGTGTGCACACGTGAGCTTAGTATTTGTGTTCATTGTTCCACATATGTTATATTGGTTATACCCTGAAGGAGTGGTTTACATATATTAGTTATTTGTTTTTCTTCACATAAAAGTGAAGTTTACGTTTAAGTTCAGGCTCCATCTCCTTCTGTGCTCATTAATCCTTACCACTTACATGTTATTCTCCAGCGTTGTCTCATGGTTTCTACCTTTTCTTACGCCTTTTACTAAAATGATTTTTTTCAAAGATTAACATTTTATTCCATTTTATTTTGTTCTTTTTATTTAGCAGATCTTTGATAACTTCTTTTATATTATTTTTTCTTGATATATTTATACCAGTCTATATTTATAATTTAACAAATGGATTAACCAGGGGACTTGACGCTAATAAATTTCTTTTTTAATGAATGCACTGGGTGCTACATGAGACACATGTTTTAGCACACAAATTGAACTATATGCACTTTCCCAGAATGGCTGTAGACAGAACTTGTTAAATACAGGCTAACCCCTAAGTGCAAGCAAAGTATTACATTATATGCTCCGTGGAAGAAATCGTGGCCTATTTCCACATAAAGAAGACATTAAGCATGTTATAGACCCTAGCAAGAGAGTATTGCTGAACAAGCTATGCAGACAGACCCAGGAGTGATTTAGAGTCTCTTCAGGGGTAATTTGTTATCTATTTGATTTTCACAATTAACCATTGCCTTTATAAGCTAACTCAATATATGATTCCACTATAAAATACTGTACATTGTATACAGCCAATTTCCTTCTGAAACTTTGTTAGAAACTTTTTATGATATCTTCCATCCCCCTCTCAATGTGATTGCTAGCTACTTCCTGAATGTTGATGATAGTTGAGTATAATTGCAAACTAATGAAGAGAGAAAATTTTGAGAACCCAATGTGATTGATGATCTTGGAATCTTAAAAGTGGTTTGGATTTGCCCTTGAAATATGAAAGACTTTACTGTGTTTTTCTTAGAGATTAAAATGATGATTAGTGCATTTCCAAGCTACGCACTGACATATAAGACTAACTGATCATAGGAGAGGTGGCGAGATGCCTTTCAGACAGTTGTAAGGGATGGGTATTAAAATCCTGTGAAATTGTCTGAATTAGATATTTATGTAGCGATAACTAAGCTGACTCCGTTGCAGAGGGCAAGCAGGTAAATCTAATACAAAAAGAAGCTGAGGGCAGGTTTTATTTTCTTCACCTGTAGACCTTTCACTGCTTATGAAGGGCATTTGGGGATTTTCCTCATCTGAAAGAAATCACACAGAAGATTTCTTGTAAATACTATTACTTGTGAATACTGGTTAACAGCTGAGGTCTGGAGCCGTATTACCTACATTCCGGTCTTGGCCTTGGCTGCTCAGTATGTGATACTGAGGGATTTCATAAACTATCTTATTCTTTAGTTTTTCTTTGTGCCATAGATAAAAAAAGGGCATGAAGTTCTTGTCTCATGGGTTCGTGAGGATTAGATGGTAATACATAGAAAGTACTGAAAACAATTCTAGGGAGTTGAAAGAACTCAGTAAGTATTGGAATTATCATGGTTATTATTATTATTTTACCTGATTGGACAAAAGAATATTAAGAATAAACTGTCTTCCTAGGGTGAATTGTTTTTTTACCACATCTTTCTCCTTCATACAGATCCTTCTGTCTGGGTATCTTGACAATTTAAATAATCTACACTATAAATGAATCATCAACCTTTAATTCAGCATTATACGCTCATGGAATTTTAATGGCAAAAGGGATTTTAGAGAACCTCTATTCCAACCTCCTTGCCACAGTGGGTCAGGAGGACTCGAGCACAGACTCCTGTTCTTTTTGCAGTGACTGCTGCACGTTTCCTAAGGCTTTGGCAGGAGCGGCTCTGTTTTCCTTAAGTAGAAACATTCCTGGTAAAAAGCAGAGTATCTCTGTGGTGACTGTCATCACTATTGACTCAGGAAGATGTATTTTTTAATGCATTCTTGTTCTGCTCGTACCCCTGTTTCTTCTCTCACTGTTCTCTTTAACATATATCAATAGCAATTTAAAAGCAAGAAAGTGCAAATGTCACTGTTGTAAGAAATAAATCTGAGCCATTTTCTCTGATCAAACTCTGAAAAGTTGCCCCTGGAGAGAGTCTGATAAAGTAAGGGCTACAGAGACTTTCCATGGCCGAGTGCAATAACTCATTTTCGTGCATTTGGCATGCAATGCTTTACTATGCAGTGCTGCAGATACAAGCCAAGAGCAGTTGTGTGATTAGATTTTTAATCCCATTAACTCTAATTGCTTCTCAGAAGCTGTACACTTACAGTATGTGCTTGGTTTTAGAAATGTAGAGAAAAGGGAAAGGTATGAAATGTTTCCTTCATTCTGGGTGGAAAACTAAAATCAAAGGCAACAGGACGTAAGCAACTAGTTATGGAGCAATGCCTGCAAACTTTCTAAAGACTATATTGACGATTATATATGCTCTTAGTTTTGGAAATCCTCTGACCACTCTGAAATGTTAGTGTAGGAGGGCTGATCACCCTCTTATTTATTCTTTAGCATTAGACTTCAATAGCCTTTTTGTGTTTTATTTTTTATTTTTTTTTTGACCACAAATTATTGCCCTGAAAAGAATGAATCTTAGAAGTTAAACAGCTTCTGTTTTAGAGTGTATAGTCTTAGCAACTGTCTCTGTGATTCCAAGTAAGGTCTATTAAACACAAAGCTGACCTAGTGGAACTGATAAACAAAATTGCTTTAAGGAAATGGAGGTGAACTGTAGCTGAGGTTAGGAAAATAGGAGAGCATAATTGAGTACATTAAAAATAATGTTAAATCACAATTATAATACCGTTTAATTTATTGTTACCCTGCCAGTTTCCTGTCACATGGGTTGTAATTTGAGAATGTCTCAAGGTAGCAAGGTTTACAACTTTGAAATGATGTTATTAACAATAAAATTCATTTTGTTCTCGTGAGCATACTGGGCTAAAGTGGAGTTGCTCTTTAAGGAATCCACAATCTTGGAGATTTGAGTAGTTGGTGGAAGGGGGATGTGTTAGTTGAATGAATAAAAACAATAGAAAAATGAGGGAGAAAATGTCAGATATTTGAATGTGTCAGTTTAGTTAGCACAGTTGTACGCATGGAAAGAGCATTCTATGTTTCAAAAATAGGAATCCTCAGTCTCCTATCAACATCAGATTGGGCCTACTTTTACAAACCCCTGCTTTGATGATCATATTACTGGATGATTTCTTAAAGGCAAAGAATTTTGTAAAGGAATGAACTGCCTTAGTTTTTAGTCTATACATCACTCTTAGAGATGATGTCTTATGAATCCTGGATTTAAAAACACTGTGTATATGAGGAGTAATCCTTAGCCGAGGATTATAGCAGCCTTTGGTAGCTTACCTATATGTCAGAGAATTAGGAGCAATATCACTCATCAATGGAAGTAGACACGAGCATGATGAATATTTACACTATGCTTGATAATGAAAGTGAAGTCAGGCGCTCTTATTATACTTTATTAGAGAGGCTAGAATTGGGTTTATTCCAAGCCTTCTACTTTGAAGCACTTATTGGCACGTTGTGACCATCCAACCTTTAACTTGTCCAGGCCTGGATTCAACTCATTGGCAGGACTTGTGCCCTCTGAGGCACATTACTGGCATTAGAGAGCTCAGTTTAAGTACCGTCATCACATCAGATTGCTGTATTTGCTTAATTAGCATAACATGAGTATGAAGACTACTCTTAACATAAAGTGCCATTACACAGTCCCCTCTCTGGGCTCTCTGCAGTGTACCATGGATTTGCTGCAAACGAACAGCTGGGAGAATTTTTGCAGACAGTGATGATAACCCTCACTTCTGGGTGAAGGGGGCAGAGCCATTAACAAGGATGATTGAGTCATTTTGTATTAATTGTCTTTCAGAGCTTGTTTCTTTCTTTGAACAGAAACTGACCTGTCCAGCATCAAAAGGAGCTATGCCAGAAAGCATTTAAGCATCCCTCATCTAAATTCAGCAGACTGTCATCAAATTAAAGCCTCAGAATATTTCTTGGAGACTTAAGAATTGATGTTCAGTAAATTTCAGGGCTATATGGATGCTTTAAATTATCTTCAACAGTCTGACTTTGTATTGTCAGTTACTTAGAAAAGTCAAGAAAGAATAATTTAAAACGAACAGCTGAATTAGCCTTCAAATGGGTAATATATTCGTTTACTTATTTTTATCCTTTTGAAAATATAAAAAGTAAAATGTGCTATATTTGCTGATAGAATGTAATAATACCTTCACCAAATATGTTCCCTTTTCTTATTTTGTCGATAATAGATATGAGAAAATTATTGTCAAAAAAGTAAGAAGCTGAATGGGTGGGCGGCGCCTGGGGCTCAAAGGAGTAGGGCGCCAGCCCCATATGCTGGAGTTGGTGGGTTCAAACCCAACCCCAGCCAAAAAAAACTGCAAAAAAAAAAAAAAGTAAGGAGCTAAGAAAAGGACATTGTATTCACCTAGTTCTCCACTTATAGATGAACTAGATGGTCACTTATAAGCCCTATCTCCTTAAAAATATCTATTCTACTTTTCTGCTATGGATTAAAACCCTAATTCTACTTATCTGAATTGTCTACTGTTACCTTTATTATTATTTTTTATTTGTGAACAAATTTAAGTGTGCTATGGCTAATGGAAGACATTAAAATCCTTATACTCATCACTTTAAAAATTACTGAACATGTGTCCCAGAAGGAAAATATGGCTGACTCAAATATACATCCAAGAATCAAGGAAACTTTAGTATAGTTAGAAGCATTATGACTTTAGGTGCCTGAAGGTGATAAAGGGGACAATGGCTAGATCTAAGAGTTTAAGAGAGAAAGAGATTTCTTTTTAGTTTCTCAATGGAGATTCCATTAGTATCTTGAACATGACAACTTTATGTTTAAGATCCCTGGCTTGTCACCACCAGTCTGATAATGTCTTAAAAAGTAAAACTATCCACTCATTTCCAAAAGTCACCTAAATAGCCTTTGTTCAACTGTTTCTAAAAGATTTAAAGGGGATTTTTTTTGGAAGAGAGAAATCTTGAGCTGCCTGTAAAGTGAAGGGCATCCACCTAGACCTAAGGTACCAGATAAGCAAAACCATAAAACCATCTATGTGAATCAATGAGCGTTCCATACAACGGCTTAGAGGAGGGTAGCTTTGTGTTACTATGGGCTACGCTGAAGCTACTATGGGTTACTATGGGCTACGCTGAAGACACGCTTACCTCATTAAGACCCAGTGTTCACAGAATCTAAATTATTTAGAGAGATGGAAACAATACCTTGTACACCTATAATAGTAAATACATTTCAGAATATTATGGGATACACACATTTTGGTTACGTACACAGTTATCTTTGGTGTATATTAAGTCAGAGTCCTAACTATGCCCTTCATCTAGGAAGTGTGCAGTGCACCTGTTAGGTGTAAATTTACCTATCGCTCCCCCCCCAACCTTCTTGAATTTTGTTGAGTTTTTCTTCCACGTGAACATGCAAGTGTTAATCAACTAGTTCCAATTTAAAAGTGAACACATGTGCTTTTTGTTTTTCCATTCTTGTGATACTGCACTTAGGAGAATGGTCTCCAGTTCTATCCAGGTTGTTATAAAAGATACTAATGTCTTTTTATGGCTGAGTAATATTCCATGGTATATATATCAAACCATTCATGCAATGATGGGTGCTTGTGTTGCTTCCACATCTTTGCAATTGTGAATTGTGCTACTATATTTGTGCTGCTAGTGTTCTTTTTATAAAATATCTTTTCCCCTTCCTTTGGGTAAATGCATACTTAGTAGTGGAATTGCAGGATAAAATGGTAGGTCTACTTTGTGTTCTTTGTGGTGTCTCCATACTACTTTCCATAGAGTTTATCCCACTTTGCATCTCAGCAGCAGTGAGTTTTCCTTGCTCTCCACACCCATGCCAACAACCATTGCTTTGGTACTTTATGATGTGACTCACTCTCACTGGGATTAGGGGATAACTCAATGTGGCTTTGATTTGCATTTCCGTGATGACTAGAGGAGTTGAGCCTTTTTCATGTGTTTCTTGACCTTCAGTCTATCTTTAATAGAAAAGTTTCTGTTCATGTCTTTTGCCCAGTTTTTAATGGAGTTGTCTGATTTTTTTCTTATTGATTTGCCTGAGTTCTTTGTAGATTCTACTTATCAGTTCTTTATTAGAAGTGTAAGATGCAAATATCTTCTTCCATTCTGTAGATTGTCTGTTTGCTTTATTGATTATATCCTTGGCTGTGGAGAAATTTTTTAGACTGATCCCATTTATTTATTTATTTATTTTTCTTGTTGCTGTGATTGCTTTTGAGATCTTCTTCATAAATTCCTTGCCTGGGCTGATGTTTATAAGAGATTTTCTAACATTTTCTTCTGAAATCCTTATAGTTTTATGTTTTAGGCTTAAGTCTGTTACACATCACAAATTAATTTTTGCAAGTGGTGAGAATAGCTGTAACATATGCTAGCAACATTCAAGCTAAAGACCAAACCAAAGACACAATACCCTTCAGAGTACCATTAAAGAAAATGAAATACCTAGGAATATATTTAACAAGTAGGTGAAAGACCTCTATAGGGAGAGTTATGAAATACTGAGAATGTAAATCATAGACGATGTAAACAGATGGAAAAACATATGCTCATGGATCAGCAGAATCAACATTATTAAAATGTCTATACTACTCAAAGTGATTTATAGATTTAGTTCCCTTTAAAATACCAATGTCATATTTTGCATCTTGAAAAAAATAATTCTATGCTTCATATGGAATAAGAAAATACCGTGAATCACCAATGCAATCTTACATAATAAGGACAGTTCTGGAGGCATCATTTTTCCAGACTTCACCTTATACTACAAGGTTATAGTAATAAAAACAGCATGGTATTGACACAAAAAGAGATGCAGACCTATGGATCAAAACAGATAACCCAGATATGAAACGATCCTCATATTGCTACCTGACCTTTGACAAAGCAAAGGTAAAACATACACTGGGTCAAAGAATCCCTCCCTGTTCAATAAATGGTGCTGGATAAACTGAATAGCCACATGTAAAACACTTAAATATAGTAGTAAATTCTTAAAGCAGTTGATTACAAGCCTAAGTTCAAAATTTCAGACATGCTTCAAAGGCAAAAAACAAACAAAAAATCCTAACTAAAAAAATGCAACTCAACTCAAAGATTCTTTTGAAAGACATAAAGAGAAAAATGATACACAAAGAGAAGTTGTTGAGGTTTATTGATGGGTCATAAGGATAATAATCAATATCCAATTGGGGCAGGGGTTACATTAACTTCTTAAATAAGAGTTCTTAAACTCATTAAGTTCCTTGAAAAAATTGATCAAGTATTTTATCAGGAGTATTAGATACTTTCAAGCATTGGTTGAGGATTACAACACCCCCCAAATGTGTGTCCCAGACAGGACAAATTTTTGGTTTAGACCAATTATTTCTAATAAAGTAGTATACTAACATAGTGTCAACCACTCAGAAATAAACAAAAAGCATCAATCAATTTTTCTGAGCAATTTATGAGAAACAGCTCTATGGTAGCAATAAATGCATGTATGATTTCTTATATTTTATTTGACAGTCCTTTCATTTATTCTTTCCTTCATTTATTCACTCTAACTACTGGAGATTCAGAGATGATAAGTCTACCACTCTCATTGACTTGCATGTTCAGGGAATAATAGACTAGTAAACAACTAAAATAATTTCAGATAGATAGCAATAAAT
Organism: Galagoides demidoff; assembly: GCA_963574575.1. Lineage (NCBI taxonomy): Eukaryota > Metazoa > Chordata > Mammalia > Primates > Galagidae > Galagoides > Galagoides demidoff. The sequence goes on from CAUYQV010183027.1 coordinate 26,084, forward strand.
ATTAATTAGTGAAGGTGATTTTTTAAGTGTTAATGAAGCATAAAGATGTGGGGGGGAGAAAATGTTTCACAGGGAATGATTAGTTATACAATGTCTAAGGCAGAGGTATTTGAGCAGATGCCTTAAAGATAAATGAATCATCTATGCAAAGATTTTGGTTAAAAGAAATCCAGATAGAAAGATTAAAGGGATAAGTTATAGCAAAACACTAAGGCAGATGTGAGGTGGATTCAAACCCCTCATGGAAAGTAGCTGGCAGAACTGAAGCTGAGCAAAGTAGGGAACTCAGAGAATAAGAGCAAAGTCAGAGAGGCAGGCACGCTTTACATCATATAAGAATTGGTAATTGCTGGTGAGAATATTTTACTTATTTTTATATCACTGGAGAACCCTTGAGTGCTTTTAAGTAGAAGAAGCTTGTGATGATGGTGGCTAATCTAAGAAAACAGAATTATCAGACTATGTTGGGATGTAATGATAATTGTCCAGGTGAAGTGGATATTGTGCCCTAAAGTAAGGGAGGCAGAGTGAACAGAAGTGGTTGGAGTCAAGATATGTTGCAGATAAAGTGGATGTTGGGCATTGAGGAGGGAAAGTAAAAATAACTGTCATATTTACATGCTGGGGACGTTATAATGTTGAGGTGGGGATAGTCATTATACCAAGCATTGTAATTTGGTTCTACACATATGAAAATTAATTGGAAATTTAATTTTTACTACATAAGCTATTTCAGATAAACATCATTGAAAACATATTGTTAACATTGTATGTTAATCATATTGTCCAATTTTTAATGTATATGCAAATTGTATTTTCTCATAAACTAATATAGAATTAGTGACCAATACAATCAGAGAAGCTGAAAGATTGAAATTCTATTTGGCATAAGGTTAGGGCTGTCTGGCAATAATTTTTTTTAAAGAAATGTCAGCATTGTTAGTATAAATATAAATATTCAATATTACTTCTGTCCTCTTAAATACTTCAGTATGATTGCTACATTTAGAAGTCTTCAAATAACTTTTAACAAAGAGTAGAATTTACGTATCCACTAAAATTCATTATAGATCAGTTGAGAATAAGTTTATCCTGATTCTCTTTTTGCCATTTGTCCACTTAAGTAACTATATGCTTGTGGCTCAGGAATTGTGTGTGTGTGTGTAGCCATCATATAAGTTTTAGGAATTGTGAAAATTGAACAATACTTTAAAGTAATTTAAGTTTGCCCTAGGCAGCCATCATGACCCCACCTGCTATGCCTCTTCTTTCTTCTAGTAGCACTTTCTGATGTATGTTTCATGCACCTAAATCATTAGGATAGATTCAATTATGACACAGCTACAATCAATATTTGTAACCAGACTTTTGGTTGGGTTTGTCCTCATGCTATATATCCCTCCTAGGTAGCTGAGAGGTTCTGCTCATCATAGCCGTAAGAAACATGGTCCGTCAGAGCAGAAATCACTGTGAATATTGTCAGTTGCCCACCAAAGGGAGAGCAATGCAACAGTGATGCACGCCACTTACTTACAACTCAGTGACGAAATTGTTCATGTGGCCCAACCCAATAATAAGGCAATAGTCAGCAATATTTGAGGAATGACTAACACATCTGCTCAATCTCCATCACGGATTATCTGCCGGTACCCAGATCGCAGCATTCTACAGGGCTGCATTTCCTATTGTTCTGGCTCTTAGCAAGCCCTTTGAATCAATCCTTACATTATAGTTCTAGAGTGACTTTCTCCTCCAACATGCATTTCTATTTTGGAGAGAAATGTAAACGCATATTCTTAAAGGAAAAAAATATCAATGGCTGTGGAATTCAGACTCACCTGTACTGTATGTTTATCAGTGAGTGAATGATCCTGGATGGGCAGAGAATAGAGACTTACAGATTATATGAGATACATTATTGTTTTCTCATAGAAGGTTTCCTACATTTTTACCTAAATCTTAAAATATGAGCTACAACTCTGTGTATGTATATATGTCTGTGTGTATTCTTCATATGTTATTGTATATATTTATTTCACATATTAATATATATTAATATGCAAACATTTATACAGAGAGCAAAGTTGTGACGTTCCTCAGCATCCTCTGCCCAATACATATATATCCTTTTTACTTTCCTTTATTTCTCCAATCCCACATTTGCAACTTTTAATCTTTTTGGTTTTCCTTCATCTTATAGTTCCCCTCTACTTTCAGCCAATCTCTTAAGAAGATTATTGGCTTTTATTCAGTATATCTAATTATACTGCTCTAGAGCAATAGATATGGAGCTTTGAATCATGAAGTGGATAATGGAAAAAAGGAAAGGCTCTATCGTGTCCTGGTGTCCGGATAAATTAGAGGCAGTCAGACCATTTGCAACACAAAAGTCAGTTTGTACGCAGTCCAGCTGCCAGGTATTTCAGCACCTTGCTGTTCAAAACCTTGGAACAGCAGCATCACCATAAGCTAGAACCTTGGTAGAATCTTAGCACATCGCAGAGCTCCTAAACCTGATTCTGCTTTTGATCCTCAGGTAGTTTGTTTGAGAAACTTTGCTTTTAGTCAACATATGCAGTGCTCACGTGTCTTCTTCTTCCCTGATTTGAGTTCCATTACAGAATGTCATGTTCCATTGCCTTATTCTAGGTGGTGATCAGAATTGTGATAATTAGAATACAGAAAAGGAAGAAAAAAACTCACTCTGCTATGATAGTTCAGAAAGCATAATAAATAACATAAAAGAAAATGTTTGTAGAAACACTGCAGCAAGGTTTTGCAAAAGACAGAGCACTGTTAAGAGTCAAGATTTCTTCAGGTGAAGGAAGAACTAATTGATTTCACATGTTGTAGGAGGTCCTGTAGTTTGGAAGCTAATTTTTTTCAAATTATACAAAGCAAGTTCAAAGCAACTTTGATGCACCCCTTATTCCATGTAAAGCTCATAAAGCACATATTGTGTATTGCTAACCATGTCCATTTAGATATTGATGCCGTTTATCAGCAAGAAGTGGTCTAGGCTCCTCTGGAGGAGAACTGAGGTAATATTTTACCACTTTATCTAGAACACTAAACACCACATGATCAGAAACCTTATGTGAACAAATATATGGAGTGAAGAGCTAACCTCATATCCTATACAAAGAAGACGGAGGTCTTATGTTCACATGTACTCGAGTAAAACTGTGCAATTTTCTCCTAATATCTTTCTAGGAGCTTGACTAAAATTAGTAAAATATTTCACTTCCAAAAGTATTTTATGTCCTTCCTATATAACATATAATATAAAGTAGGAAATAACTTAATTTGTATGAATTCGAAAGGTGACAGAGGTGATATAATAAGAAATTCTGACAGTAATAAGGACAATCTGATGATTGAGTTTAGCTGTGGTTACAATAATGGTTATATTTAGCTATGGTTACAATAATGTGTCAGAGAAGTTTCTAGAATTGCAAAGAGTACAGGTTGGCTAAACATATTACTAAAAGTTCTAAACATGAGAACCATCTGAAAATGGAAGGAGCTTCTTAGGAGGTAATGAGTCATTCACCAACAAGGAATCCCAAAAGAGGCTCAGCCATGATTTGGAGAGCATGCCTTCAGAGCCACATAATGTGAGGAAGTCTTTCCAGTTCTGAACCTTTTAGATTCAAAGTTTCTAAAATTCTTATATCAAATTGATATTCCTTTATCCCTACAGAAAAGCACATACTGCATAATAATACCTGATCATGAAATATTTAAATATTATCAAAAAGTATTTTGTGGAAAACCATATAGAGAACAGTCACAGAATCTGTCCTTTAAAGACTGAGAGAGCAAAAATAGTATATCAACTTATAAAGAACAAAAAGATTACCCCTTCCCTAATGATCTCCATGTATTGGATTCCTCATCCACTCTGTTGCTCAATCCCCCATGTTCATTTGCCACAGAATCATAGGACATTAAAGGTAGAAGGGTATTTATTAATCATTTGTCACAAAGTCTTTTCACATATGAGGAAATATCCAGAACTGGTCCATTTTGCCTCAATGTTCCTTTATGCTGAAAATACTCTGATTTCAAGAATGTATATGAATCATGTTAGACAGTTATTCTGAAAGATAAGAAAATTGATCTTACTCTTTCCTAATTTTTAAATAGAAGCTGGTATAGTTGTGTGTTTGAATATTTTTGACTGACAAAAATTATGCACATGATGTTATAGTAGTAAAGTTTACAGGACTCATCAACATTCAACTTGAAGCTATGTCTAATAAGGTGATTTAATTTTTTTTTAAATGTCAGCTTTAAGGAGCCTAAGCTAAGATTGCAGATTGCAAAATGATAGAGCCTGGTGTCTGCTGATGGCAGTTCATGCACTGCTAAATTCCATATTCCTAGTTCCATAGGAGCTACAATAATAAAAGAATTTTCCTTCCTTAGTGAAAGTAATTTCCTTCCTTCCTTCCCTTCCTAAGGCTAAGGTAAGGGTCATAATGGGTTTCATCATAGCTTTCGTTCTTCTTTGCTCCAGTTCTCACAACTCTAACCTGATCCATGTGCTCACTTTGTCCTTATTCCTGGGGAGTACAGTGGTATCTAGAAATTTCTGAGTCTACATGTTTCCTCATTCACAACTAGGCTGTGAATAAAATTAATTAATACAAGCCTTAAATATTTTAATGAGCGCAAATGAAATATATGCCAACTTCTGGTACAATCACAGTGGCAAGAGGATGGGATCTTTTCCATCCAACTTCAAGACTATGATACCTTCAACAGGAATTCAAGGGTTTGGGAAACAGTAGCAATGTTCACTATATAAAGTAAATTTATTCATATCTACTCAATATTCACCAGTTACAGAAGTTACATGTTTCCTTTCATTAGTCTACAAGAGCTATCGCCTTTAAATTTGATAAATAACTACTTATTAATATGAAATGCGATAACCCATTAAAATAATTCAAAACTCCTGCTAGGTTTTATAATGTCTGCTGCATTGTGAATGAGAATAAATCATATTACAATTTTTAAAAACCTCCCTTTCAATCATCGTTCCTTTTGAAATGGTTAGAATTTTAAAGCTTTATATATGAATTTTCTAAAAATATTTTAAAGCATCCCAACTGGGAAAGCAATTTTATGCTTGCTTTTTAAAGAATCTATTCAAAGAACTCATTAAAACCATTCATTTAAATAATCTCATGTATGTTCATTATGCCCTCTCCTTTGGGAGAAGAAAAAAAAAAGAAAAGAATGAACTTCTACGAGAAAGCGAATGAAGGGAACAAATGTTAAATGTAAAAGGTTTAGTCCTTCATTAAAATTGTTAAATAAACAGCAGCTCCTCCTGTATCCTTACAAACTCTTCCAACAAACATTGGCATACATTTAGAGTAGCAAATTAAAAGCAAGGCAAACTGAAAAAACAAAAATTCTATAGGTCAGGCCCATGAACCCTTAACAGTTGAATCATTTTGCAGTTTGCTTCTGGTTCAAATTAAATGAAGGGGACACAATCTGTTCACATAGTGTGAAAAATGTTCATAGACAACAAGAGCCAGAATCTCATGGGAGTCTTTAAAATGCTTGATTTTTATAAACTTCTATTTTGAAAAGCATCTGCATTTTAGTTAAAATCCTTTTCTTACTGTATAAACTTCAGAACTTAACTTTTTTTACCCTTTTTGATAACAGTCTTTAGGATGTGAAAAGGTCTTGATGATGGAGACATGAATAATCTAAAATGATATGATTTATCTTTTAGGGGTGGATTTTACTATAGCGTGTCATTTACCCTACTTCTTGCCTAAGAGTGGAAATCATCATAATTTAACCTGCATCTCAAGTATGTCTTAAATAATGTAAGTTCTTAGCAAAATTTCTTCTTGTAGTTTTGTTGTCCTTGTTTGGTTTTTTTATTTTGTTTTTCCCAAACAATGAGTTTTATTGCGTTCATGTAGCATACATAATGGGTAATTGGCAGAGTAATGGTAGATCAGAGTGAGTGTCTGATTCTCTAGTTACTTCTTTTTCAAATGTCATCAGCTATTCTCACTTCAAGGAAAGCACAATTGTTGTCTTCTCAGTGAATGGATATAGAATTGAGGGATTCAGAAGACAGAAATGAAAAAATATATTATGACCACAGACAGGAATAGTTAACCCGGGAAAGATGTCTATTGTCCCAAGTTAACATATAAATTTAGAGTGACTCTAATAAAAATATCAATAATATTTTTCTTTACTAGCTTGTAAAACTAATTCTGAAGTCATATTTTAGAATAAATATACTTTTATAGATCATATTAAATATGACAATGTATTAATAATAAAAATTATAAATGAAACAGATAGGAAATGAAGGCAAATGCACATGAGAATTCAGTATATGGTGAGGTGTTAGCCTGAGTTTTAGGGGAAAAATAGACACTTTACAATAAACATTGAGACAATGTGATTATTACCTAAAAAATTCAACAACCTAATGTAAAAAGGAGCTAAGGGAAACGATAAGAGGAATCAATCTATTTAGATTATTTTTTTCCACAGCAAATGTTCTCTTAACAGTAAATCTCTATTTTGCAGTATTTCATACAACTGTAGTTTATTTTAACTGTGTAATAGTTTGATCAATCTCTTTCTTTCTCCTAAAACAAATGCAACATCAGGGCAAGAACTGTGGATGATTTTGCTAATTACTTTTAGTACCTACTACGGTGCTTGATTCAGCATAGGCGCTCACTAAGTACGTGCTGAATAAATTGAAGTTAATATAAAATCCAATCCTTTAAGACATAGTTTGAAGGAAAGAAAAAAAGTTTAAAAATTAAAGTAATCTACTTGGCTCCTGTGATGTTAATTTGGGGAGATTTTTAAAACTCAGCTGTTTTGGTTCATTAGAGCATAATATGTATTAATTACTTTTAGCATTTTGGACTCTAAATTCACCTACTATCTTCCATAAGGTTGTGATTTATGAGCTAATAAAAAGAATTACTAATGGATATAATTAGTTATTTTAGATATTGAAAGAACATTTTATTGAAATCATGGACTTTTGAAAAATGTATATTTTGTAGTGGTTTCTCTAAGTCATTTGTATTAAATCAGACATTAACTACAAAATGGAATATAGGACTACAATAGAAACTCTAATGAAAGATATTTTGTAGATACTTTAGATTTTCATGGGAAAGTGCTTTTAATTATTAAAACCTGGGGTGGGGATATTTGAAGAACATGACATACTCGCAAGAGTAGTTAGTGACTTGGGTGAAAGACATTAATTTTGTATAAAGTACTTAGCTTAACATTTGTATGTCACTTGTAGATGCAAATAATAGAAAAATACATAATGCGATTGGATGTAGACATAAAGGATACTTGATATGGACACAATGTATTCAACCCAAATTCGTATTTTGAAGCCCTAATCCCCAATCCCTAACCCACATTTACAGGTGTGACCTGTGGGAGGTGGTTAGGTTTAGATGAGGGTAGAGCCTCATGATGGAATTAGTGTCCTTACCGGAAAGAAAAAGGAGGCCATTCTTTCTCTCTCTTATAAGAATATAGCAAGTAGGCAGCCATCTGACAACCAGGAGGAGGGACCTTACCAGATACCGAAACTACCTGCACCTTGATCCTGGGCTTTCTAGCCTCTAGAACTATGAGACATTTTTGCTGTTAAAATAACAAAGTTCTATGATCTTTGTCACAGAGACCTGAACTGGCAAATACTTACTTTCCTGTATAACCATATACCAGGTGGAATTGTTAAGTCTGTCTGGATGTTCTCTGGTCCCCAGGTCCCAGTGTCAAGAGTGAGTACTGGCACTGATTCCAGTCAATGATGGAATGATCACAGACATAGAGCAATCCCACACAAGAGCTTATCACAGGAAAAGGAAAGAAGCTATACAAAGTGAAGAAGGAAGTTACACAAAATGACACAAAGTGAAAATATGGTCCAGAGAGAAAGGAATGGGCCAGTCTGCAGGAGTGGAGAAAGACAGGAAAAGTCTGAGCACACGCTGCCTTTTTTAAGCTCACTACTTTGTCTCTCCTTTCTCCAGTCAGGATTGGTTGTCATTTCCTGCCTTTTATAGTGATTGACAGTTTGGAATCATACAGCAAATTACATAACACTGTCTTCCCAAAATTCTTCATGAAGCTCCACCCAAGGTATGCTAATTAGATGGTAATGAGCTCTAGGTCAGGAAAAGATCACTAGGAGTTCCTACTATGTATGTTCCCATCAGGGAGCAGTACCTAGCTGCAATTTGGTTCCTGCTATCTGCAATTAGCCACTTCCTTGCTACCAGTTTACCTTCAGCCAAACCTAACAGAATAATCATCATATGTTTATGAATAGTTAGTAGTGCAATGATGTCAAAATAAAAGTTTCTACTAGTTATTTAATGGTTTAACCCAAACTTACTTAGACCTGTTGCTGAATCATCCATCCAGCTTTGATAAAGGTTCTGTTAGAAAGGAAGAGGAAAAAATTGATTCTGGGGAGGAACTAAAGAGTATTTACCAAGGCATAGTTCATATTCTGCAACCTCTATCCATAAAATATTCTGAATAAAAATATAGATTATAGTAAAATGAAGTTGTGTAAAAACTTTATGTGTTAAGGCAAACAGTTATTTCCAGAGAGAGTGCATAAGGTTTTTTCACAGGCAGAAGAGGTTTTCACATACAATTCTGGTATCCTTACCATGAGTGGGAACTGTAGGAATTACGGTCTGCAGAAGACTGTTTTAATTTCTGTTCCATTCTGTCATCATTTAAAGTATATTTAGTATAAATAGGAAGGATAAACTCTAGATGAGACATAGTCTTGCCAAAGGAAAAGTGATAAGTTTTATAAAACAGATATTGTGTGTTTCAGATAGCTTAATAATGCTTTCTGAAAGTATTGTCTCTTATCTAACATGTTAATTGTGAAAACACATTTAAATCTCCCAAAAGATTTTGTACATCTTTTTTGTTGTTATTTTATCTTACATTTTCTTAAAAGGGTTGGATTTGGCTTGAATAATTGCTTCATTTCAGACCACTACCATTTCATTCCTTTCATAATTTTATCTTAGCTTTGTATTTGAAAACTTTCTCCAGAAAAGGGAGAATGATCATGAATTTGACAAGTAATATAGTATTTAAGAAATAAATATTAAGTGAGGAATAACTGCTTATGTGGAAATTCGATGTTTTCTAGTAGAGTATTTTAAGACAAATATTTTTCCATTTATATCATTGACTAGGAAAGCATAAAAAGATTTTGCATTCAGGGTGGCGCCTGTGCCTCAGTGAGTAGGGCACTGGCCCCATATACCAAGGGTGATGAGTTCAAACCTGGCCCCAGCCAATCTGCAAGAAAAACTCTCTGGGTGTTGTGGCGGGTGCCTGTAGTCCCAGCTACTCGGGAGGCTGAGGCAAGAGAATCACCTAAGCCCAGGAGTTGGAGGTTGCTGTGAGCTATGACGCCAGAGCAGTCTACCAAGGGCAGTAAAGTTTTTGCTTAGTTAGCTAGATCTTCTGTTACAATCTTTGGGCTATGCCCTTTGTTCCAAGTGCCTTACAAACACTGGAGGCGGAGTAAATACGGCAACAGTTTTGCCAGGTATGTGTAATTATTCTCTTTTGACAGATTAGTGGGCCAAAGCTAAGATAGTTAATACATTGGCCCAAAGTTGTGCAGCTACAAAGTCACAGAGCAGGGTGTTTATCTCAGGTCAGTCTCCAGCTGTCAGATTCAAAATCTATACGCAATGCCATCCTATACTGTAGGTTCTTGACAAAATATGTTTCATTGACAGCGATATCATTCTCACATTGACTTTGGAAGCACTGCAGAATCTCACTCCCCATCTTAGAATGCTAACCCAGAATCAGTGTTCTAATAACATTTAATTGAAGTGTGGGACTTACTTCATTGTAATTTGTGTCGGTGAAGAAAAACCTTGGCCCAAAACATATAGACATGTTTATTTCTTAATGAATACTCCTGAAGGTGTATTTTTAAATACAGAGAGGTGATTTCATCAATTTTTCATTAAGTTGTGGGCATATTGATTGCTAATGCTTATTGCTTATAAAGAAGTCATATAATGTTATAAAAATGAATTTTAAAATTGAATAAATGAAAGGGTCTAGAGTCAGTAGTGGCATAGTTCATTTGTTGTAGCATACAAATCGATTGCAAATAAAATTTATGAATGTAGGGCAAATTACAAAAAACAACTACGTAAAGGAGCATGAGAACAATGGATTATGGGCAGAAACAGATATTTTTGCATTGAAAAAAAGAACATGCTGGGTGTAATCGGTGTTTCTGTGGCTTTTGCTGTCATTACCCAGTCCACACCTAAGTTGACCAGCAGGGGCAAATATCTACAATCTTACAGGCCTGACGTTTCAGAGGACAGAGTCTGTGGCAGACCCACATGGCAAAAACATATAAAGGACACCATTCAGGACAAAGAAAAATGACACCAGTGTCATGAATGAGAACTATGCTCTAGAGAGGAGAACGAAGAGCACCAGATATGATAGGATGTGCATAAATATTGTATTTTTTCTTTATATACCTTTAAAAAGGCAATTCAGTAAAAAGTGAAATTTTATATGTGAGGTTTAAAACACATACACAGAAAGTGCAAAAAATGTATGCACATTTTAAGAAAGTGAAAAATGGAATTAAATAATTTGTAATACTCAAGTCACATGTGATTTCTACAACTACCAGAGGTGCCTATTGCGACTTGGCTTCATCTCGTGTTATCAGTATCACAATTATAATATATTTATCCTCAGTTCAAACTTGTATACATTTTTGCACCCTCTATGTGTATTTCATAATACATGAAATTATGCTGTCTAACCTTCATAAGTTTTTCATGAAGTGTTCTAAGATTAACTCTAAATAGAATGTGTTAAGGATAAATGTTGTAGTAGACAATAGCACTGCTACTAAATGAAGAGTAACAAAGAGGTAAAGCTGAAAGAAATTAAATACACTACATAAACATTGATTATATTGAAAGAAAGCAAAGTGGTAGTAACAAAGGAAAAACGATAATATATGGAACAAGTATATAATGTTATAAATATTATACACTTAAATCAAAAAATATCAATAACAACATCACATGGAAGTGTATTAAACATACCAATTAAAGGCAGAGTGTCAGAACAGATTAAAAAAAAAGCAAGCCCTAACGTATGCTAGTCAAATAAATTGCATTGGAAAATTTAAAAAATATATACATTTAAAGTATCAAAAAGATTTGCTATGCATACTTTAGACATAAGAAGCTGGTGTAACTATATTAGTATTAGGCTAAAGAGATGGACAAGAAATGTTTCCAGAGATCAAGAGTATAATTTCATACTGATTGAAAATTTCATATTGATCAGAAGGTCTATACTTAACTAAAACACAAACATTACAAATATATATTTACCTTCACAATGTAACATACATAGCAGAGAGTGACAGAAAACAGTTACATTCCTATTTGGGGGTCAGTGACTGACCTCGCCATGGTTTTGGGGGGAGTTGCAGTTTCCCTGGTTATGGCTTCTGGCATTAGACCCTTACCCACCTGTCTGTGATGCTTTTGCACGTCAGCACACTTGAATCAACAGTTCTCCACACTTTTTTTAATTAGCAGGGATGAGTTGTGGTCTCTTTTCCCAGAAAGGCCAGCATTCTATTCTAAGTGTTTTTCATGATGAAGTTAGGAAGTGGTGTATTTGTGTTTGGTAAAGATCCAGGGATGTATAGCTGAAAATAAAGAATATCTGATAATTCTGTAAATCCATTTGTATCAAGCAATGACTTATTTTCTTATGATACAGACACAAATATGGCAAAAAGGCAATATAATTTGTCAGTAGCTGAGATAAAAGAAAAATGAATAGTGTCATATTTTGAAGAAAATAATGAGGACATTTTCACCAGTTCAGACAGTGAACAAGAAGAATTTTTAGAGGTGGAACATGAAATTATTTGAGCTGAGGAAGAGAGTGAAGAGGAAGAAGAAGAAGATGATGACCATGGAGAAGTAATGCAAAATATGGAGCCCGAGAGAAGAGCACACTTAGTTGTGCAAATGGGGCAGCTATGGCAGCACCATCGGGAATGACTTGGGACTCACAGCCAACAAAGGACCAGAGGAGACAACAATTGGCCAATATTATGAGGACTCAACCAGGGGTATGAGGAGGAGTAGAACCGTTGGATACTTTCCAAGCATCAGATAATTTCACCGATAATGAAACTGTGGCTGTAATTATCAATTTACAAACGAGAAACTATGTCTAGTCAAAGAGTTATTTAAGGATATATTCAGTCTAAATTCTGGCAGTTTCATAGAAGAAGAAATATTAGGACTAATTAGAATTCTTCTAAATTGTGGTGTGTACCAGCAAAACAAAAACAATATCTAGAATCTTTTCAGTGCGGAGAATTTTCCAGTTTACATTTTCAAAACACAGAATGTGACTCCTACTAAAATGTCTGTGTTTTGATGATATTGCAACACGTGAAGCTTGCAGCTAGCATGATAAGTTCCGATTTGAGTGCTTTGGAATACGGTCAGAAATAAGCTCTCACTTTACTCCAATTGTCACGAGTCTGTCACTGTTGATGAAGAATTGGTGTCTTTTCACAGATGTTGTCTATTCAGAATTTATACACCAACTAAACCTGGGAAATACGGAATTACAATAAATCTTTTGCATGATTCTTCTTCAGACGACTGCTCTGCAGTGGAGCCATATGCAGGGAAATCAGAGGACTTTCCAAGAGATTATAATAGTAGCTCTGAGATTGCAAAAAGACTGGTTCAGAGCTGATTGCAAACAGACTGTCATTTGGAAGAAATATTACCATGGACAGAAAATTTACCTCCATCCCCCGGGCCATTGACTCACTTCAAAAGAATATAATCCCCACCGTTGCAGTTCATGGTGGTAGAAGGGATTTGCCCAGATCGGCACAAATGAAAAATTCTCCTCCTGGTACAGTAAGATTCACCTTCTCTCCCTATGTGATATTCGTAAGTTATGTTCCAAAGACGAGAAAGTTAGCTACAGTACTGTCCACACAGCATGCAGATATGAAGATGAGAGATAGCAAAGCCCATGAAATTCACTTTGATGATGTTCCTAGAGCAGGTGAGGGTTCACTTGACACGTGCATGAGAATGTATTCCTGTCCCTGAGCAACTCGGTGTTGGCCCCTGGAAATTTTCTTCAACATCATTGACACAGTGGTGTACAATTTGTACGTGATTTGGGGGAAAACAAGTACTCACTGATTACAACTTCCTTCAAAGAAACAATCAGGAAAAAACTGCCTTTTGAAAGCTTTTGCCTGATAGCTCTGTGAAGAAAACATGAGACAGTGCACCTTCTTATGAGCACAATCGCCACAAAAAATATACCGTGGCAATAAATCTTTGTGGACAGGAGTGCAGTCAGTGGCAAGGCACAGTGGCAAGAAGAAGGGCTCATACTGAACCAAAGGAGTTATGAGACAAGCAGTGAAAAGCTTACCAGATAAAGGTGTCTGCTGCCAGTGATGCTGGGGGACAGGCCGGAAATATAAGAAGGCATGACGTGAGTGTAGCAAATACAGCTGTTCCGGCCACACACCAAAAGAAGAAAATATAATCTAAAAAATGCAGAAAGTCTGCAGCCACACAGTGAAAGAAAGTCTAATGAAAAGAACACACAGAGATTGTAATTGAAGTGTTGTTACTTGTACAATGAAATGTAAAATCCATAGATTTGTCACGAAATTATAGAAGTATTTATTCTGGGTTCAGTGTCTGACCCCCCCCCCCCAACCAATGGCATTCATCTGGTATGAAAATGGCATTAGTATGCGACAGTATAGGGAGAAAAGGATCCAAAACAAATGGAGATTTTTTTAACATTCAAAAACTGAGAGAAAAACTAAAATTAAAACACCACTCAAGATTCAAAAAGATCAAGTAACATGGCTAAAAATCTTTGCCTAATTATCACAGGTGGAGCAATAAATCAAACAAGTACAGAATAAACTTTTCTCCAAGGGCGTGTGGTACATACTCTAAGATATCCCGTATGGTGAATACTAATGTAAATCTAAACAATTGTCAAAATCAAACTCTGATGGACTATATTCTGTGACCACCGCTGATGTAAATTAGGAAACAAGGCAAACATGTATTCTAATGTAATACCATGTTTATAAATTAAACCACATGCCCCTGAATAACAAATGTATAAAAAAAGAAATCACAAGGGAAGGTAAAGTATTTTAAACAGAATGAAAATGAAAACATAAAAATTTTGACATACAGGTACTGTAGGGCTTAAAGGAAATTTTATAGCTTTAAATTCATATGTTAGACAAAAAAAGAAACATGTGAAGTAAATTTCTACCCTAAAAAGCTAGCAAAAGGCACAAATTTAGACAACAGCAAATATGATAAACCTATAAGGAGACTGATAAAAAAAAATAAGAAAGAAAACGGAGTAGATGTTAACACTCTATTACTAAGCTAGTACAAGGAGAATCATGGCATATTAGGAGAAAACTTCTGTAAATACGTTTTCTGATTTTGAAAAAATGACAAATGTCATACTGAGACCAATTCCAAAGCCAAGAAAATGTGAATTTCCCTATTTATACACACTTCATATGCATTAAATTTTGTTGTCTTGAGAAGTCATTCCACATATAAAATTTTGACTTAGTTTTTTTTGTGTGAATTCTATCAAACAAGTATAGAAGTAATTCCAATCTTATTAGCATTTTCAGAAAATAGGGAAAGAGGAAATTTCCTTTTATGAAGCCAGGATACTCTCTTATTTTTAAAGACCTTTATTGCCACATAACTGATGAACAAATAACATATATATTTAAAGTGTGTGATTTAATACATTTGATATATGTTTGTGTTCATATATACTGCATCTATAAACAGACCGTTTGTGATTTTTCTCACCTGCTCATACCAATCCCATATTCTATGTCACTACTTATGAGCTGTTAGTCCCTGGATGTTAGTTTACATTTTCTAGAATTATATATAAAGAAAATCATGTAGAATGTGCTCTTTCTTTTCCACTCAGCTTAATTATTTGAAGATGAATCTCTATTGTTGCTTTTAGTAATAATTTATTCCTTTCTATTGTTAAGTAGTATTCCATTATAAAAATATCACACAACTTGTTTTTTCATAGGTTGATAAACATTTGGGTTGTTTCTAGTTTTTGATGTTTACAAATAAAAATGTTATGAAAATTCATGTAAAGGTCACTGTGGGAAAATATACTTGCTGCTTTTGTGCAAATAAATAGGAATGGAACACCTAGTTTGTAAAGTAAAATTAACTGTTTCCAAAGTAATTTTACAATTTTACACTCTAAGGAGCATTGGGTGAGAGTTCTAGTTCCTCCACAGCCTTGCCAATGCATGCTATGGTGAGACTTTAATTCATTTTCATAATTATTATTATTATTACTATTATTTGGTCAACCTTTTATATTTCAGGCATTCAAACATTTGAACGCTACTCATTTAATTTGTTTTTCCTTGAGAACTCATGGTGATGAGCATCTTTTCACGTGCTTATTTGCCATCTATATATCTTTGAAGAAGTGTTTCTTCCTTTGCCATTTTTTGAGTGTTTTCTTATTGAATTTTGAGTTGTCTATTCTGGATACAAGTCTTTTCTCAGATAAAGGATTTGTGGATATTTTCCCCAGTTTGTGGCTTGCCTTTTCGTTCCTTTGTGTTTTTTGAAAAGCAAAAGTTCTATTTTGATGAAGCCCTGGTAAGTGAAATAAAAATATCAGGTGCACACATAAATACATAAAACTAACATGTAGTCAGGGCATTCGCAATTCAATAATTACAGTGAAAATACCCACTTAGAAACAGTAAAGATTTGGACACATCAACAAAAGAAGATATGCAAATGGCCAAGAAGAATGTGACAATAGACTCAAGATCTCTTGAGGGGAAGTCCAGATAAAAATCATGAGATGTCAAAATACTAAGATACCACTATGTATTTATTACCATGTTTAAAATTAATGAGAGATACTACTAAATCTTGGTGAGGACATAGAGAAACTTGGTCAGTTATTCTATTCTTAGATATTTACTGAGATAAACGGAGGTAGATGAACACAGAGATATTGATGGTTGCTCTATGTCCATTTATTTTAGAAAATGGGGCAGAAAGGGATCAATAATCAATAGTTTGGTTATAGCAACTCTTCAAATAGCATGGAGTATCCAACCTGAAGCCTGTGAGCCACATGCTGATTTTGTGAGGACACCTTTTGCCTATCTGTGGTGTTGGATATGGTGAAAATTATACATGGACTTTTTTTTTTTTGCTAACCAGTTTCATCACAAGACAACCCTTTTTCCAATGTGAGGCAGATAAAAAAAAAATGTTGGACATTTCTGGCAGTTATTAAGATATCCATTATTCTCTCTTTCATATTGCCCTGATTTCCTTAATCTATTCTGAAAGAACCAATTTTCTATGCTTTCCAATAAAATCAAGTTATTGCTTTGAACGTGATACTTTATAATGATGAAGACATCACTGGATATTACAAAAGGATTTTCCTAGAGCATGTCATAAGCACAAACTTTTTTTTTTTCTTTTCCTCTATCATTCACAACTGTTTAGGTCCTTTCCTTCATCTAAGTATCCAAATACCTCCCAGGCCTACTAGACCCAAATCAACAATAGTGAGGTGTTTTTCATCACGTAAGACAAATCAAAATCCTGATCCTATCATTGTTCACATCTCCTTGTCACATCCCTCACTTAACTGTTAGAGTCAAAGGCAAGTCTGTTAATTCATGCAAGACACACTTTTCTAGCTGTGTGGTATTTCTTCCACTCTCCAGTTTATCAGCTGAAATTTCTGCTATCTATCCTGGAACTTAATTACTTTGTTGCTACTTTTCTGCCTCTTTGTGGGAGTATAATAAATGTTTTTTTATTATTCCACTTTTTCTTCCATTATCTTTTAATTATAGCTCTATTAAGTATGTTTTTCGTGTTTGCTAGAGTGGTTACAAAATGCAACTTCAAATCATCACAGTGTACTTAGAACTAATATTGTTTAAAAAAAGAACAATAACCACGCAACACATACAACTACATTACTATTGTATCATTTCCCACTTACTACCTGATATTTCTGATTCCCTCTTCAGTTCATGTGTCCCGATCTACAAATATAAGAGCCTTAAGTTAGTATGACTTCATATATGACTGCCTCTCCTTTGTGGGATTTTTATCTAACCTTTGATCCTACATACGTGGTCCCCTGCTAAACTGTTATTCATATTTCCTTGGAAGGAACTCAAGGTGAAAAGGGATCATAAACACCCACCTGTATGCCTTCTGAGGTTCTCTGAAGATTCTTCCCTCAAGATCTGAGTTTCTATATGCTGTTATTTCATTTTTAGCATTTTTTTAGCTTTTTTTTACAGTAGAGGTCTATGATAATGAATCCTTTCAGTATGCTTTTCTCTAAATATCTTTCATCTTCATCTTCATTTCTGATGCCTATTCTAGAATGCGATAGTTGCTGATAGTTTATATTTTTGAGCATTTTAAAGACGTCTTTTCATTGTCTTCTTACCCTGGTAATGTCTAATGAGAAATCAACCATTGTTCACGTCATTGTTTTCCTAAATGCAATGTGTGTTTACTTTGTTGGTTTCTTTCTTTTCTTTTGAGGCTGCATTGAATCTTGAAGATTTTTACAAACCCTTTTTTCCAAAGTATGGTCATGATGTGCTTAGCTATCAGTGTGTGTGTGTGCATAAATTTGTCTTGAATGAGATTAACTGAGTTTAAAACAAAGTTTCTTGTCAAAATTTTACAAATATAGAAAATTTTCAGTTATTTGTTCTAAATTTTTTTCTGTATTGTATTTACAATCAATTTTAATGTACTCCAATTAGATACTTTAAGCTGCTTGATATTATCTGATGGTGAGGCTATATTATTCTCCAAGATTGTCTTAGGAAAATTTTCAATCAAAAATTTGAAAGATGCTTTCTGTAAGCCACCACATCGATTCTATTATCATTTTACTTTGCTTGTATTATTAAATGTCTCCCAAACCCTCCACACAGTTACCAGTATATATTTTTGAAACTTTTCTTTTGTATCGAATCTTACACAGAAGGAGTAACAATAAAGAGGTTTAAACTCAAGCTGCAGACAACAAAAACTAAAAAATACATGTATTTTTTAAGTGATTTTCAAGGCATTAGATTTCAGGAAGTCAAAACAAAGGTGGAGACAGGAACAAATGAGGTAATTTTTTCAATCTTCTTAAATTACTGTCCACAGAAATTTTCCAGGAGCTGGTACAGGGGTTAGCAATTTTCATAATTCACAGGGTATACATAAGATAAACAGGAATGCCTTGCCTTGAGAATGGGGTAAAATTAGCTACAAACTATGATATTCTGTACCAGAACCTTTCCCTACATATAAGTCATAATGATATTTTCTTATTTTTTTGTTTTGTATTTTCTTTCTTTTTTTTTGTTAAGTCATATATATATATAGATCATGAATACATTTATGCCTTTGTAGGATTCAATATGTTGATTATTTATACAAATTGGAGTGCTTACTTCCTACTAATTAACATAGCTTTCACCTCCTTTACTTAATCGCAATGTTAAGACTTTTGTGTTCTATGCTTGATAGATTTAACTTGTACCCTTGCAATATGCTCCATAGGTGTGGTTCCACCATTAACCCTCCCTCTATCGAACCACCCCCTCCCTTCCCATCCCTTCCCCCTTTCCTCCTTCATCCTGGGCTATAGTTGTGATTCATGTTTCAGATGAAAGTGTGAGTGATTATGAATTGATTTCATAGTAGTACTGAGTACATTGGAATAAATTTATAATGATAGATTTTCTGTTTAGATCCATGGTTTGACTCCAATGTGAGTGTATGTGATTGTATTGACAGAAGCAGTCAGTATTCTTTTTTTTTTTTCTATGCAGGTATTCAGGTTTTCTAATAGTGTTGTTGGAACAAGTTCCTTACCCCCTTAGGCTGCATTGGCACTTTTTCTGAAACTCAAGTGACCACTGAAGTGTGGGTTGCTTCTTTGCACTATATTGTATTTCATCAAACTATTTAGTTTTCAATATTTATGTTCACATCACTGTGTCTCTTTTATTGTGGCTCCATTGTAAGCTATCAATCAGGCATTGTAAGTTCTCAAGCATTGTTATTATTCTCCTTTCAAGATTGGTTTAAATGTTTTATATAACTCCTTAGAGTTCCCATGTAAATTTAGACTTAGTTTATCAATTTCTACAGAAGAATTTGGTCAGACTAAGACTACAGCATTAAATTTATAAATTAGTTTGGGGAACGTTGGTAAATTGATACTGAGTCTTTCAAACGAGAAACACAATACAGCTTTCAATTTATTAGGTCTTTTTAATGTTCATCAGTTTTTAGTAATTTGTGTGAAGAAATGTTGCACACATTTTGTTAAATTTATTTTTAAATGTTTTTTTCTTTTATGACATTCTTGTGAAAAGAATTAGCCTGTATATTTTATTTTCCACTTTTTCTGCTGATACATAAACATAACTTTTCTATGTTAATCCTTCTATGAACTTGCTAATTTAGTATATTCCTTCTTATACTTGCTTTGTTGATATCTTAGGATGTTCTACATGATAAATTGTGTCATCTACTGCACAGATGATTTAATCTTTGCACTGTTAATTTTTATACCTTTTCTTTTCCTTGGCCTCAAGTATAATGGCAAACAGACATGGTAAAAAATGGGTAGTCTTGCCTTGCCCAAAAGCTTTGCAGAAAACATTCAATCAGCATGAAATAAGATGCTTAGGGTAGGTTTTTACATAGATACCACTTATCAGATTAAGGAGGGTCCCTTCTGTTCTGTTTCTTTGTTTCAAGATTTTTTTTTTTTTGAGACAGAGCCTCAAGCTGTCCTCCTGAATAGAGTGCTGTGGTATCACAGCTCACAGCAACCTCCAACTCCAGGGCTCAAGCGAGCCTCCTGCCTCCGCCTCCCAAGTAGATGGGACCACAGGTGCCCACCACAATGCCTGGCCATTTTTTGGTTGCAGCCATCATTGTTGTTTGGTGGGCCTGGGTTGGATGTGAACCCTTAGGTGTATGTGGCTGGCACCTTAGCCACTTGAGCCACAGGCGCCGAGCCCCAAGATTTTTTTATTGTGACTAATTATTGAATTTTGTCAATTTTTTTTCTGTATTCAGCGAGATAAACATGTGATTTTTCTCCCATATTTTATTAATGTAATAAACAGAATTGGTATATTATTGATGTTAAACCAACATTACATTTTAAATATAAATTCTACTTTGTTATGGTGCATTTTTATGTGTATTGATTAATTTAAATTGCTAATATTTACAACATTTTCACAACTATGTTCAAAAGGCATCTTTTCTGTGAAAATGTTATCTAGTTTGTTGCAAGGCTATTGCTGGCCTAAAATATGAATGAGGAAATTTTTATTTTTCATCTATCTCTAAAGAGCTGGTTAGAATTGGGATTATTTATTTCTAAACTATTTTGTAGAATTACAGAAGAAAGCTTTCTGAGCCTGGAGTATTTTGTATGTGTATGTGTTAGATTGTTTAATAATAAATTCCATTTCTTTAATGGGCATAAAGCTGTTCTGGTTACCTATTTCCACTTGAATAAGCCAGGGCATTTTTGTCTTTCTAGGCATGTGTCCATGCTATGTGTTACAATGTGTGTTAACTTATTGAATTTTAAATTTCCACACAATTTTCAAATATCTATAACCCTTGAATTGATAATCCCACTTCTGAGCTGATATTGGCAAGTTGTTATGTTCTTATTTCCTCATAGTCAAGGAGTTTTTATAAATTGATTTTGTTGGTATTTAAAATGTTGTTTCTTATATATACCATAGGGTTTGGTCTTGCTTTTTAAACTCATTATGCCCACATCTGCTTTTTAATTGGAGAATTTAGTCCATTAACACTTATTGTAGTTACTAATTTTAATGTAGTAACTCATGTTTTGATATTATTGATTTTAATATAGTTATTGATATGACTGGAATAACAACCATCATTTTATATTTGTCTCCTAATTGTCATTCGCTATACATTTTTACATATGGTAGCATTTGCTTTACTGATTTCACAGTACATCCTTAACTTTTTAATATCCTACATACAGCAAATATTATATAACTTTATTTAAAATATATTCTAGTTGAAACAGTATTGGTATGTTTTCTGCTCTCCAATTCAAGCATTTCTCCTATATTTGCAGTATATATTACATTTATGTGTGTGATAAAGCCTATAAAGTAGTATGGAACTATTTGCTCCAGACAATGTATTTCTTTATTGGGGCTGCCATAACAAGGGGGCTTAAATTAATAAACATTTTTCTATCACATTTCTGAAGATTAGAAATTAAAATCAAGATGTTAACAGAGCCATCCTCTACAAAGGCCTTAGAGGAAAATTCTTTCTTTCCTCTTCCTCGCTTCTGGTGGTTACTAGTAATTGTCATTTTATAACACATCACTCCAATCCACCTGCCTACTCAGGTATCTTTCCTCTGCATTGCTCTCCACTATGTCTCTGCATGTTCGTGTGTCCTCTTCTCTTCCTATAGGACATCAGTCATATTGGATTAGGATTCTTATTAATCCAGCATGAACTCGCACTAAAGTGATGACATCTGGAAAGAGTTTATTTCCAAATAAGGTCACATTGTGAAATTAATACATTTTGGAGGGACAGTATTCAATCTAATATAAACAGTTAAATATACTTTAATGGAATTAAGATAAAAAATACTTAAGTATTTTAAGATGAGATATTTTCTCATCTTCATTTTACCCTAAAGACCCAAGTATCCATTACCTAATTTAATTCACAACTTACTTTAGTATTTGCAATCCAGAATATCTGCTGGCATCACATTTTCCTGAATCGCTTTTACTTGAAAATATCCTTACTTCACATTTTTTGAAGAATATTTTTAGTAAACATAAAATTCTGGATGCCTTTGTCTTGTGCCTTCAACATTTAAAGATTACTTTTTACTATTTTCTTAACTCCATTATTTGTGATAAATAGTTATTCATAATTTAATTTCTTCTTCTTTATTCAATTTGTCAACTAACAGTATCAAGCATTTTTATTTATCTTTGGTTTTCAGAAATTTAATTATAGTGTGCATAGGTATTATTTTCTTTGAATTATTGTAGGTTAAAGTTTACTAAACTTGAATCTTAAAATGTTTTGTACTAACTTTTTAAAATTTTGGTAATACCTTTTCAAATATTTTTCTTTTATAAATTTTTGGAATTCATATTATATGTATTTTACAACTTTCAATATACTCTCGGAAAAGACTGTATCTCTATTCTGTCTTTTCATTATTGTTTCATTCTAATATTCAGATCAGTAATTCCCCTTTACTTGTATACCTTCCACTTAAATGGTATTTTTCCCCTATTATCTCTATTTTTCTCTTAGGCCCTCCAGTGAATTTACTCCTATTTCTCATAATAAATTTGTAAGTTCTATAATTTCTCTTTTGTTGTTTTCTACTGTTTTATTTACTGTCATTCCTTCATGGTTCACTATTTACAAACATATTTCTCTTTTGGTTTTGGAATCAGTTAAACTAATTTCTTTAAAATCCTTCTGTCCTAATTGCAGCATCTGTGTTATTTCCCTATTTTCTTTCAAATGATTATCCTACTCTTTAAACCAACAAGACTGTCAATTTTTCTATTGGAATTTTACACTTCCTGCATGACACAGATCAATATTTTCCCCTTACTAAATGTGAAACTCATCCAGAACCATCCTTTTCTACTACTGGACAACTGATTAGTATTGGCTGTTTTGATTTTTGCTTACTCTGATTCACACATTGGTGACTTTGATTAGATGTTCTTTTGTTGTTGTTGTTTGGTATTGTGTTTGTCAAGAGTACATATTTGTATGTTTTAGGAAATCTGATTCAATGATACTTGGCTATG
This sequence comes from Galagoides demidoff, assembly GCA_963574575.1. NCBI lineage: Eukaryota > Metazoa > Chordata > Mammalia > Primates > Galagidae > Galagoides > Galagoides demidoff. The sequence goes on from CAUYQV010183027.1 coordinate 49,194, forward strand.
TAATCTAGGGTAGGGTTGAGTTTTTTTACTTTTTATTCTATTATTTGTATTTGATGATTTGATTGATTTGTCTTTAAGCTCACTAACCTTTTCTCTAACATTCCAATATAATTTTTAATTTTTAATACTATCAAGAAGAATTTTATATTGATTATAATTTTCTAGTTCTAATGGAAAAGCTTTCAGTTTTACTCCATTCAGTATGATAAGTTGTGGGTTCATCATAGATGGCTTCATTCAGCTTAAGAAACATACCACCTACACACATTTTCTTAAGTGTTCTTATTAAAAAAGGATGTTGAATTTTGTCAAATGTTTTTTCTGCATATATTGAAAGGATCAAAGGGGCTTTGGTTTTGCTTCTATTAATATGATGAATTATATTTATAGATTTGCATATGTTAATTCAACCTTACATCCTTGGGATAAGGCCTACTTGATCATAATTTATAATTTTTTAATGTGTAGCTGTAATCTATTTTTTAGAATTTATTGAGTATTTTTGCATCAATATTCATCAGTGAAATTGGTCTGTAGTTCTCCCTTTTAGTTAGGTCCTTCCCTGGTTTTGAAATCAGGGTGATATTTGCTCTATCAGACATGTTTGAAAAGGTTTCTTCCTTCTCAATGTGTTGAAATATGTTCTGCAGTGTAGGTACTAGTTCATGTTTGAAGGTTTTATAGAATTTAGTGTGAAGCCATCTGGTCCAGGGCTTTTGTTTGTTGGAAGCTTTTTTATTGTTTCTTCAATTTCAGAGTCTGATATTGATCTGTTCAAGAGATCTATTTCTTCCTAGTTAAGTGAAAGGGAGTGGTATGATTCCAGGCATTGGTGCATTTCCTCCACATTGTCAAATTCTGGGCATAGTTTTATGTAGTAGTCCGAGATAGCCTGTTGTATCTCTGTGGTATCTGTTGTTATTTTCCTCTTTTTCATTCTAAATTATTAGAGATTTTACTTTTCTGTTTCTAGTTAATCTGGCCAAATATTTATTTAGATTTTATCTATTATTTTGAAGAATCAACTTTTTGTTTAATTAATATTCTTTATGAGTCTTTTGATTTAAGTTTCATTTATTTCTGATTTAATTTTGTTATTTTTTTTCTTCTGCTAATCTTGGGATTGGATTGTTCTTTCTTTTCCATTTTCTTGAGATGACTTGTCAATAGTTGATGTGCTCTTTCTGCTCAAGGTTTTGAAATATATTCTGCAGTGTAGGTACTAGTTCATGTTTGAAGGTTTTATAAAATCTAGTGTGAAGCCATCTTGTCCAGAGCTTTTATTCCTTGGGCTTTTCAGATGTAGGCATCTAATGTGAAAAATTTCCCTCTTAGGACTGCTTTTGCAGTGTCCCACATATTTTGATAGTTTGTATGTTCGTTGTTATGATTGAGGAATTTAATAATTTCTTCCTTGATCTTTTCCTTCACCAAGCTGTCATTCAGCAAAAGGTTGTTTTGTTTCCATGCCTTTGTATGGGAATGAAAAACTTTGCTAGAATTGACTTCCACCTTTATTGCCTCATGTACTGAAAAGATACAAGGTATGTTTTTAATTCTTTTGATTTTGTTGAGGTTTGATTTGTGTTCTGGGTTATGGCCTATTTTTGAGTATGCTCTATGGGCTAATGAGAAAAACGTATATTCCTTAGGTTCATGATGGTATGTTCTGTATATGTCTGTATATTCTTAATATGTTGATTAAGCCCAGTTGTTCTAGGGTCACCTTTAAGTCCCTGGGATCTTTGTTTAGTTTCTGTTTAGAGGATCTCTCAAGTTTTATAAGAGAAACAAACTAGTCTCTAGTTTGTTATAGTCCACAACTATCATGGAGTTGCAGGATATCATATTTTTTAGACCAAATAAGGTCCATTTCATAAATATGGGAGCATTTAAGTTGGGTACAACTTAAATATTAGAATTGAGATGTCTTCTTGTTATATTGTTCCCTTGACCAAGATGAAGTGATTATTTTTTTCCTTAATTTTAGTTGCTTTAAATCTACTTGTTTCTGAATATAAGATTGTAATTCCTCCTTTCTTCTGATTTCTGTTTGCCTGAAATTTTCTTTTCCATCCCTTCACCCTGAGTCTTCTTTTGTCCTTGGAAGTTAGTGAGTGTTATGTGTTTCCTGGAACCAGTGTATAGATGGCTTGTGCTTTTTATCCAGTCATCTAGCCTTTGCCTCTTCAATGGAGAATTAAAGCCATTTATACTTATTAATAGAATTGATAAGAATGGTGGAGTTCTATTCATCTTGTTTTGTGAAAGTTTATTGCTTAGTTTTATTCTTTACTCCATTGTGGAAGCTAGGTTTTGTCCTTTAGTTTGTGAGTGTTTGCTTTGCTGATGGCCCATTGTGGTGGTCAGTGTGGAGAACAGGTCTGAGTATCTACTGTAGAGCTGGTCTTATTGTTGCAATTTTCCCCAATGATTGTAAGTCAGTAAAAGATTTAATTTCTCCATCAAATTTGAAGCTTGGTTTAGCAGGATATAGTAACCTGGGCTGAAAATTATTTTAGTTATGAAGGTTAAAGGCAGATGACCACTCACTTCTGGTTTGAAAAGTTTCAGCTGAAACTCCCATTGTCATCTTGATGGATCTTCCCCTGTAGGTTGATTGGGGCTTAATCCTGGCTGCTTGCAAGATTTTCTCTTTTATTATGTCCTTGGCCAGTTTCATTACAATTTGTCTTAGAGATGCTGTTTGTGTTGAGATAAACAGGTGTTTGATTTCCCTCTAAAAGCATTATTAAAGTTTCCTGGCTTGGTGCCTGTGGCTCAATCAGCTAAGGTGCCAGCCATGTACACCTAAGGTGGCGGGTTCAAATCCCCAGCCTGGGCCCGCCAAACAACAATGATGGCTGCAACCAAAAAATGGCCAGGCATTGTGGTGGGCACCTGTGGTCCCAGCTACTTGGGAGGCAGAGGCAGGAGACTCACTTGAGCCTAGGAGTTGGAGGTTGCTATGAGCTGTGATGCCATGGCACTCTACCCAGGGGGATAGCTTGAGGCTCTGTCTCAAAAAAAAAAAAAAGTTTCTTTAATAAT